>JAGGAT010000733.1:0-18727 GCA_017657195.1 Termitomyces sp. T70a | reverse complement strand
GCCCTTCTGAAATCCGCCAAACTCGTCGAGGCGCATTGTGATGCGGTCGATATCAACCTCGGATGCCCGCAGGACATTGCGCGGAAGGGCCACTACGGTTCGTTTTTGCAGGACGAGTGGGATTTGATTTATACTATGAGTGCGTATACCCCTTCCTGTTCTTTCTTGACGGTCACAATAAATCAATAAAATCAAAGTCAACACGCTTCACAAGAATCTTTCTGTCCCTGTGACGGCCAAATTCCGTGTATTCCCGGACATAGAAAAGACGGTGGAGTATGCGAAAATGCTCGAGCGCGCAGGCGCACAGATTATCACCTGTCACGGACGCACGCGCGAACAGAGGGGACAGAACACTGTGAGTTTCCCCTTTCCCCTCCCCGCATACGAAGACACGCTGACACGGACACAAGGGTCTCGCATCCTACGCACACATCGCCGCCGTCAAACGCGCCGTTTCCGTCCCCGTCTTCGCAAACGGCAACATCCTCTTCGCAGCCGACATACAGCGGTGTCTCAACGAGACAGGTGCAGACGGCGTCATGTCCGCCGAAGGGGTATTGTACAATCCTTCCTTGTTCCATGGCCTTTCCTCTTCCACCTCCAACTCCACTTCCACTTCCACCTCACTCTCATCATCGATCTCCACCTCTACCTTCATCGCTCGGCAAAAACACCACGAACTCGACACCCCTGAGACCGTCGCCACCTTCGCACTCGAATACCTCTCCATCGTCCGCTCGCAGCGCACGCGCACGTCCCCCTCCGCCGTCAAGGGCCACCTATTTAAAATGCTTCGACCCGTGCTTGGGCGGGAGAGGTACCACGATCTCCGAGAGCAGATTGGGAAGGTGCGGGTCGATGTGCCGCGGCGGCTGAAAGTGCACAAGGAGGAGGGCAAGGAAGATCAGGAGGGGGAGGGGAGCTGGACGTGGGTGGATGCGTATGCGCGTATTGTCGAGGAGGTGCAGGAGAGACTTGACGACGATATGCGGATTGCGACGGAGGATGGTAGGATAGCCCTTGAGGAGCTTGTGAGGACGGACGAGAAGACAGGATTGGACGTGCTGCCCTGGTGGATTGCGCAGCCTTATTTTAGGCCTCTGCCCATGCCTGTGGTGGGGAAGAAGGGAAAAGATTTGTCCTCGACCCTTGGTGTTCGCGTTTAGGGATTTTTGATGATTATACGAGACTTTTTTTTAGAGACTTTTTTTTAGAACCCGCTTTGGAGACGAGGAAGGAGAAGGAGCTGTTGCATGATTCGACGAACAAACTCGAACCCGCCTGATCCAGGTCTACCTCCTCCTTAAACGGTCATACCGCCCAACAGATTTCACACATGATATGTATCTAGGTTGTGTTCCCGCGAAACGATCCCCGCCCGAAGAGACCGACCTAGATGGCGAGGGGAATGGTGATGCGATTGTGAAGAGGGTGAGGGTTGGTGATGTGTAGTCAGTCCAGAGAGGCGAGGTGTGAGCTATATCCTTCTTTTGCCAAATTGTTGGGAGGCAGTGGGCTGTTTTGGTATAGGTCGGAGGGTGTGGGTGTGGGTAAGAGTGATCGATAGGTGACCAAGGGCCTAGAGATACTGTAAAAACAAAAAAGTCTGTTAGTAGTGTAGAAATCAACAAAAAGAATCAGCTTACATAGTGGGGGAGTCTACAAGCTCTTCGGGGCATGCCCAAGTTGCAGAATTGCGTGCAAGGGTAGCGTCGTGGAGGCAGCGGGGGATTTTTACCTAGCTAGGGAAGTAAAAGTAAAATTTATGATTAATACTAACGTTGCATGAAGGACTGACTATCTGAAAGCCGAGAACGGCAAAGTCTGCCCTGGTATCATCCAAAGAGGTAATGGAAAATCAAGTCATATTTCAACCTAACCTCTTGACAGATTTATGATTTGATGCTTTGCGTGAAAAACAGCTTTGTAGACGGCTTTGGAGAAAGTTCTGTCCATTCTGTCATAGGAATACTTTTTTCTGTCAAAGAAATTGGGAAAGATATGGGCAAGTATTGAGGCAAATCAGTTGTTAAACGAGTTAAAATAAAATAAAATCTCAGAAAATAACTGATGACATTCAAGTATTTAACGTGTGGTGTGGTGTCTGTTTTTTTATCACAAAAAGATTGCTGAAGGTATGAATATTTTATCCCTCACCAAGTTGAAGCTTAGTGACTAACCCCCCGCTTTGAAAAGAGTCATTTCGCATTGAAATCTATGTATGTTTATAGCTTCCATTTCCATTCACGTGCACAGCTCTGCCATGGCCAGCTGCTCGTCACACAACTCAAACATGAACTTTTATTACTGTCTTCACGCCTTGTTGGAATACGTTCTTCCCGCATCGGCAGCCTCTCCACGACATCAGGACCTCACTGCTAACTTGTAAGTACCTGACAGAATGTTCATCTTGTTGGTCATCCACCTTTACACATTTAGAAATACCCAGTATTGCTTGGAACGGGGAGTAGTAGACCTTCCTTTTCTGTTTAATTTCATTATTAACATATCGCATTATATATACTTGGATATGCGCCACACTGTAGCGGTTCACGATCTTGCTCCTAGCCAGCGTTGGATATTGACCTCACTTGCAGCACTGCGAGCCTCCCGTAGCAGACCCTAGAACAAATTACAGTCTTGATCTACAGCACTGCAATACTAGAATATGTTGTCATTTATAAGCGTCTCTACTCCCCTTTGCGCTATAATGTGCTACCGACTCTATTGAAAGACATCAGCACTTGTGTTCTACGGCGTGAATTACCAAGCAAAGTGTCGTTGACATAGTGCCCCTAGCTCATTGTGCAGAAGCTTCATAAACGATCTTCGACTCAGTTAAGAACGGATCGACGTAGTAGAAGCCGAGCCCATAACTATTGCTGTTGCCAGTCAATTTAATTTCTTTACCCCAAAAAGTTTGGCTTGCAGTGAATGGAATTTGTCAAGGCCGATGTAGTCAAGTAGCACTTACGTACTTGAACGTGATTTTAGGAAAGTATTACCGGCAAGGCGGGTCAACAAACGCTCGGCAATCATAGACTGAATTTTTTGGATTCGGCCGAACCTGTTCTTTTGACTCAACCATCATCGTCTCGTCGCGTCAGAGGTAAGCTGCTAGTTTGTATAGCATTCCACACTATTGCTTGACCCTCTGATTTGCGATCACAGCGTCGATGTGGACAGCGCGAGCTCGTAACTTATCAGGTCGTATCATCGGAAGGGCAAGGCCATCTTACCCCACTTTTCGTACCTTTTCCGGCACTTTTTCCCGGTTCCGTGAGTATATATTGTCTCCGGCAATCGATCTTTTCAAGTCGTTGTTGACACTACCTCCCTACAGAAATGGCTCAAAAAATTGTTGTACAGAATCCCGTCGTCGAGCTTGATGGAGACGAGATGACCAGGATAATCTGGAAGAAGATCAGGGAAGAGGTATGCCCGTTCATCACACTTCCTTGATGACAACTTTGTTGATCATGGTAAATTTTTCCCACTTAGCTCATCCTTCCCTATCTTCAAGTTGACATCAAGTACTTTGATCTTGGCCTGGAATACAGGGACAAGGTGTGTATCGACGTTGAACATCGTGATGCATGGCTCAAGAGTCTTTAGACAAACGACCAAGTCACCATCGATGCTGCCAACGCCATTCTGGAACACAGCGTTGGTATCAAATGTGCCACTATCACGCCTGATGAGGCACGGGTGGAGGAGTTCAACCTCAAAGAGATGTGGAAGAGCCCTAACGGAACTGTGCGTCTTATTACGTGTCTTTCGTCTCACCTCGAAGTCATCTGTCACTAGATCCGAAACATCCTTGGGGGCACCGTCTTCCGCGAGCCCATCGTGCTGGAACGGATACCAAAGCCTATTCCCGGCTGGGTGAAGCCCATTGTCATCGGACGACATGCGTTTGGTGATCAGTACCGTTCTACCGACTTCGTTGCTCCCGGACCTGGCAAACTTCAACTTGTCTATACCCCCACGGATGGCTCAGCCCCAACAGCGTTGGACGTCTATGATTTCAAAGGAAAGGGTGTTGCCATGAGCATGTACAACACTGATGAGGTGCGCGCTTTGTGCTGGTTTACATGCCTCAAACTCACCCACTCTTCGTGACCAGTCAATCGTAGGATTCGCTCACTCATCCTTCAAAATGGCTCTCGCTAAGAAGATGAACCTGTTCATGTCCACCAAGAACACCATCCTGAAGAAGTACGATGGTCGTTTCAAGGACATCTTCCAGGAGATCTACGACACTACATACAAGGCTGATTTCGAAGCCATCGGCACATATTACGAGCACCGTCTCATTGACGACATGGTCGCGCAGGCGATCAAGTCCTCCGGTGGCTTCGTCTGGGCATGCAAAAACTACGACGGTGATGTTCAGAGTGACATCCTCGCCCAGGGCTTCGGAAGCTTGGGCATGATGACCTCGGAACTCATCACCCCAGATGGACGTATCATTGAAAGCGAGGCTGCACACGGTACGTCATCCTTCAGAGGTTCCAAAAGTCCATCTAAATCAATTTTATCCTTGTAGGCACCGTGACGAGGCATTATCGCGAGTGGCAGAAGGGCAACGAGACATCCACGAACCCTGTCGCTTCGATCTTTGCTTGGACTCGGGGACTTTTGCACCGTGCCAAACTCGACGGCAACGAAGCCCTCCGCCATTGGTGCCAAGACCTTGAAACCGCCTGTATCGAGGTCATTGACAAGGACGGCATCATGACGAAGGATCTGGCCCTCGCTATCTACGGAAAGGACATGAAGAGGGAGCACTGGGTCGTTACTAACGTGTACATGGACCATGTCAAGGTGACGTGACGATCTCTGTATACTTCCATTGTGAAAACTCAAACCAATCCTCAATAGGCTAAACTTGACGAGAAGATCGCGGCCAGGGCGAAGCTGTAATCAACCGATTGGCATTTATATCTATCTATCCGGAGCACAATCTAGAACAGGGACAAAATTGTTAAGGAACAAATTTGTTATATACACGCACATGAATATGGATTAAAGCTAGATTCATTCATCATCTACATGGCATGAAAGTAAAAAAAAATTCAAGCGCTGCGATTACTTGACTCCCTTTTTCTTTTTTTTCCTTTGGAGAACAGGATCTCAATACAGTAACCCTATCGTGCTTGCGGGAAGAGTCAAATACCCTGCATTTGTAAGGGGGTGGAGTGTGCGTCGGAAAATAGACTGTCAAAAGCGGATGTGAGGATTTCGCAATTACTGAGAAGCCTTTCTCAGTGACATGAACCTTAGGTGTTGCGTTACGAAACTGATGACACAGTATAACGCGCTACAGCTGTTGGAGAGCATTATCTAGATATAGTGATGGGATGGTGTTCAACGTCTACGAACACTATGATTACCAAATTTATGAAACATGAACGTGGGACGCTGTTTTTCAGTCAACTTAATTGAATTGAGCAATGCCAATGAATGATATTCATTTGATTACATACTACATGCGGAGAGGACTACAGGCCGTGCGTCTACAGAAGGAGAGATAATAAAGGAAATAGTGATGAAATTGCGGACGAGTCTGGAATGAGATGTGCCAATAAGGCGGTGATAGGATGGTACGAGCACTGCTCTTGGAGGATTTCACTGAGGTATAGAGGAAGGCCCACGATGCGACCATCCAAGTCATGTCCTACTGCATGTCTCGGCAGGAATAACGGCCAAAATCGTGGTCCATCAGAACTAGGTGGGAATGTGTTGGGTGCGCATGGGAAGGATTCATATAGCTGGCGGGATAAAGTTGAACAGCCAGCTTATTGCACCCGACTCAGACTGTGGTGGCAGGATTGCGCCAGACCCCAGATTACGTTCAAATCCAGTCGTGTACATTTCGTTCTGACCAAAAGGTCTTGGAACTGTGGCCCCCTGACCGAACAGGAACTGAATGGTGCTATCCAATGAGGGCTGTCCTTCTGCGCCTGATGAGGGTATGCCTGCAGGATTGGTCAGAGGGGAGGCCTCTGAATAATAGGAAGGGAAGGAAAGGTTGGAGCTCGTCTCATAAGTGTCCGACAGAGAGGGCGTTGACACTCGAGGTCCAGGAGACGTCGAGTTTTCGGTTGCTAAATTAGAACCGTATGCCTCGGCGTCTTGAAAGGAGTGGGTTCGCGACGTATCCTGAGACGTACTCCCCTCATCAGCATTTGTCTTAACGTTATTCCTCAATAAAAACGCTGGGACGCCCCAGTCGATGAGTGCCTGGACAACTTCATCATCCGAAATTTCGGAAAGGAGCTTGTCGAGGTGTTTGCGCTGTTCTGCAAAGTGGGCTTCGGGGAAATCATCCGAGATAATCACTCTGGAATATCTCAAAAAGAATCGTGGTGCACCCCACTTCTTGATCCCATGCCCGATCTCCCTTTCCGAGATATCATAGGTGAGGATGAGATTTTTGAGGCATTTTTCTCTGACGTGTATTCTGAGACGGCGCGGACGAGTGATCCTGGTAATCATCTTCAGTCTATGTTGACAAATGAGGGATAGGGTATGCTTACGCTATGTGACAGTAAGGACAAGGGCTGGGATCGTAATCAGCCTTCTTGGGCTTCCGTGATGTATTTTTAGCTGGGATAACTGCACGGGACGAATCTGCAGGATTCTGCCGTTTATTGGCGGTGTTGTCGTCGGAGGACACCTCCCTCTTTCTCTTATTCACCCGTGTGTCTTCAGGTACGGGAGGCAACGAATCAGTAGATTCATTTTCCTGGTTCTGGAAACCATGCCCATAGGCTAATGCGGAGCTTTCAATGGATTGTCCGATGGGAAGTGGTAGATGCGACGATTCCTGCGGCGCGCCTAGTATGGGAACCTGGTCCTCCGCGCGACCCAGGAGTTGTGAAGACGGAGCAGAGAACTGGGTGTTACTTTGTGGCGCACTAAACGGTGGCATGGGAACCTGGTTCTCCGCGTAACCCAGGGACTGTGAAGACGGATTGAACAACTGGGATGAGGCTTGTAGCTCGCCGGACGATGCTATGGGGGCCTGCCCCACATAACCCAGCGGTTGTAGAGACGGAGTAGAAATTGCTGCAGCATGATATGGGAAATACGATGATTCCTGTGGCGCACCTAGCGTTGGCATGGGAACCTGGACATCCGAACCCATTAGTTGTGAAGGGTAAATTTGTGGCGCATCGACCGGTAATATGGAAACCTGGTTCTCTGCGTAATTCAGTAGCTGTGGAGTCGGTGTATGATGCCACGGATAGGCTTGCGGAATATTTGGTGAAGGGATATGTTGATGACCATCGTGGAATGTCGATGACGATTGGGACGCGACAAAGGAACCTTGTGCATCGGGGAGAGGTGCATAAGGGGCGCTGGCAGACGTAGGCATATATCGGGGAATTGCAGTCGGTGGCATTCCGAGCAGCGAAGTAGCTGTAGGGCATCAGGATCGTCTGATTGTATACAATCATCTTTTCACCTGACTCACCCAGTACATTATCGTTGTTTCGGTTATTGCTCACATAGGGTTGGCTGCCAATACGATGGTGTCGTGGATTTCCACTGAGGTGTCCAGCATAAGACGGGCCATACATTTTGAGAGTGGCTGTAGTCTGAGGGTACGGTAAGGCTCTATTCACGGGCATTGAGCAAGATTGACTGGACTTACCTTCGACAGGAAGTCAGAACGTTTGGCCGTTAGATACAGAAAAAGATGAGGAAAAGAAAGAGAGGAAAGAGAAAAGAGAGAAATGTAGAAAAGAGAATGAAGACAAGTTAATACGACGGAGCGATAGTGGTTAAGAGGTTAAGAGGATAAGACAGTTCAGGTCTCAAACTGGTTGATAGGCTTTGAGGGAAGAGAGAGTAAAGACAGGGTAATGCGATAGGAAGATGGTAGGTCTGAAAGCTCGATTCTCGAGCTAGTTAGTGTTTGAATCGAAAGAGCGGCGTGTCAGTTTGGCCAAATTATGTTTGTTCATCCAGCATGTGACCGTGTCGAGGTAGTCGTGTCGTGGCCATGGCCAGGAGACCACTGTTTCAAAGATTATACTAGCACGTGAGCTGAACTTGTCAATTGTTCGTGGTGCATCCGCGCTCTCTTTTCATCCTGCGGTATTGCGAAGTCTTGCCTTTGTACGTTCTGAAAAAGAAAGCCACAATCGGGGCCAGGATAATTTACAGGTCCTTGTCGAATAGTTGGATAGGTCAGCTATAGGTTTCATTTACCAGTCCCGAGCCGTCATTTACTCACCATCCTTATTCTTTCAAAATCTCTGGCTGATGAGGCCGTCTAAGGTCTTCGCAGGACCTGTAGTTTCTATTTCTGAAGCCAGTCCAGAAATTCACCATCTTCAATAGGCCTATCTTCCTTGTGTAGCACCAAGGAGAACTCCGGAAATTCAGCTGTTAATACAAGTGTCCTGTGTTGTTTTATCAGTCCTCCGTGGTGTGATACCCTGAGAGCGTCAGATTGGTGGAGCAACACATATCATCGACAAATCTTCGATCTTTGCCAAAGCAAGGATGACATAAGAAGTGAAGCTTGGACCATGTACAACACGAGAGATTATGATCAGTTCCTCCGTAACCCTCAAAGCAAATTATGGTCAAAGCTGTCTCCTAGTCGATTGTTGTGAGCCTCTGGGCTTCAGCATTCATCAATCACTTAAATACAGATAAGCCATAAGATTGCGTCTGATGAAGCTTGACGAGCCCTGGGTAGGGCTGAGTAGGCAAGATATTCGCTTTGACCTTTATACCCAGAGAGGTGGCCGTTGGGCAGCTAAATAGTCGCCATTATGTTAACAATTACATGGCGAACAAGAACAGAGATGGAGCGCCACGCCACGTGTCCAAGGGAAAACCCGGAGTCGCCCGACAATTCCGAAAAAGAAAAGCATCGTATCTTTTAACAATTTCAGTCGTTTGCGATGTGCTTGAAGATGTAGAAAACCCTCATACAAGAGTCCAGGAAGTGGCGAGTGTTGACTTGGCGATAATGACGCTCAAGCTTTTATCTAATAGACTGAGTTCAAGATCGGTCACTGGTCAATCTTGGCATTACTGAATAATCATTGTCTTGAACGAGCCTGAGTACGTACGAGGGTTCTGGAGAAAGTCGCGACCATATCTCATCTGGTTCTGTTGTCGATCAGTACATTCAAGGCTCTAGGCTGAGGAGGACTGTCGTGCTTCATTGACTTTGACAAAATCCTCATAAGTCACAATCTCTTTCGATAGGCTTGCTCTTGGTCATTCGTATCAGTCTTCGGAGAAGTACTCAAGCATTTTTGCCTGCGAATCATGTAGAGGTCAGATCGGGAAGTTGCCAAATATGACCAAAAGCAGTAATAACTCATGCCTCGATTGAGTCTGCTTCAAGGATCTCTCCTTTTCAAACCTGGTGGCTTCAAGTTGACGATCTCTTCGTTATAAACCATCTATAACCTCTTATTGCGGGTCAGCTATACCATGTCTTTAGATCTCTCTGGCGAAAACCTCATGCCGAGCTCTTGGTCTCCCATTGCTCTTCGAGATGCTGTCAAGCGAGCCATCAAAGACGCACAGACCTCGCCGTTGCCTCGTGCATTGACCGCAGAAAAGATATTTGGACCGCTGGTAAGAGAAATACAATACGACCAATATCGACATATGCCCCAGGGTTTCTTCCCAGTGCGTATTCCAATAGGAGCAGTCAGACGTTTTGACAATCTCGCTCGAACAGGTTTCTTCCGATTCTCTTGTATTGGATTTGTCACACAACTATATGATTTTCACAAGGGGAGACCTAGCTGGAGTAACGGAGAAAGAGCTTAGTATGATCGCCTTATTTGAGGCGCTGCAACGCGATGAGATCTGCGAAGATGAAGTTATGGGTTTCGCAAAACTTTTGATTACGCCATCACTCCAGGCCGCGGCTAAAGGGTATTTCAAGATTCAGTATGTCGTTTCGATATCTATCCCTGAGTTCCTCTCAATCTTTCCTAAGTCCGCCAAAGCATCAACTAGAGGACCACAATCTTTCTTTTGGCAGACAACGACAGTGTCATTCATTATCAATGAATGCATTGACGTCTCAGGAAGTTTTCCATTCAACATTTCCCAGGCGGTATCTCTTTGAAATAACAGAATCTCATCCGTCGTTACCATCATCGAATTCTTTTGCTACTCTATCTCACTCGGAGGACCAGAAGATACCTATATCTGTCTCCGGGACATCTCACCCAATTCAGCTTTTTTCATCAGACATCCTGATGATACCAGCTGAACCACAGACTCCTTTGTCTCCTATTCACCTGCATGGGACGACATCGGATCCCTTGACGTTAGCTCCCAGATCACCTATCTTAGGCGTTTCGCGCTCTCAGAATGTATCCTCGACACTCTCACCCAATGTGATCTCATCAAAGTACTTGGGAGCCAAGAAACAATTCATTGCGTCGTCACGAAGATCAAACGCGGCCAACAAGGAGAATATCCCACCCATGCATCGTCGTTGAAAGGTTCGAAGGTGTCTTACTATCTTTTATACATACAACCTACAGATCTCTATAATTCCATAAGCCATACTCTTGAATAGCTTTATAATTTACGTATCGTTACACATAATCTTGAATATTCGACAATAATCTCCTGACAGGAGACATCCTTCCTTAGTGTTAAAAGTTGGAGAAGTAACAAAGGTCAGAATGTATTTCTGAAAATTGAGAACTCGGATCCTTAGCGCTAATGTCTTGACCACGGAATGGCATCACTTCCAATAATGCTTTGACTTTTGTGACCTCCAACGGCCAACCCTGAAGTTCGTCCGGGTATTCCAGGGAAATCGAAGTACATAGGGCAGTTTACAAGCTCAAATGGACGAACGTCTAGGGCCACCGAATTGTTGGATCAAGGTAATTGTGTTATTCTTGACTCTACGAATTTTGAACCAATCAACCTCTCTCCACCATATCAACTAAGATCGGACAAATCACTGTGAGGATAACCTAGATTTGTTCAGCATTGCATTCATGGCCGTAGTAATCCATGATTATGCATAGTCCACAGCGTTTCAAATTTTTGCTAACGCTCTGTAGCGCGTTTTCACAATTGAGACCTAAATATCATGGGTCGGACTTGTACCATGCGATGGCAAAAGTCGCAGTCTCAGGAGGCAACCGTACAGAAGACGGATGAAAGAAAACATCAGATCAAGGACGACCGTATCAGGATGTCGAGCAATGGGTGGCCGAGGAGGTAGGTGTATGTGGAAAAACCGGTAAAGATGTTGGCTCCAGGTTCAAGTTGACAATTCAGTGTGGACATCGAGTCTCGTCTGCCATTGTAGCATGGAACTAACAAAATTATCTGCCCCTGGTGGATTAGAGAGGCAGGCCTCGTTGAAAGGCCCTTTGCTACTGACTTTACCCCAGCCATAGGCCAAGCACGAAGGAGGAAAGAGGATATATCATGAATGAAAGTCATTCCTATCACGCCGGAATACGTGGCTTCGAGTTCAAGAATATTTTCTCGGACAAGCTTACCTCCTACATCGTCCAGCAAATCAAGCTCAAAATGTGTGTGTCTGTCGCACGGCAGTTATACACGGCAAGCCGAACCAAGAGACGCTCCATCTGTTTTTGTTAGTCCTTTTCGTGGTGACAAAAAAGATCAACTTGTTCCAAATGTCATGATTGCTGCGAAGGTTATTGTTCGTTTGGAAGCGCCTGAACGGGACTTCGCCTATGTGCTTGTGCGGGAAAGACTTGTTCCCGAGACAACCTGCTAAGCAGGAGACACAGAGTCATGGGTCATGTGCATCGCGATTCGCAAAACAAGGAATGGTGGGGTGGTCCATATTTCAGCTTCAGGAAACTTTTTGACTTGATCGAGAATGATGCCGGCACGAAACGAAACAAACACGTGAGTGTGACAGTCACAATATGCATCTCAGCTCTCGAGGGGCTGAACTTTTCGGACTTTTCATGCCCTCTTTTCACAGTCAAGATGTCAGGCTATATAGCTAAAAGAACGCATCGCGGGAAAGGGTTAGATTCTTTCATGTCGACTACAATGCTCATTTTTATTTCGCAACCTCCAAGAAACGCTTCTCAGCTTCTTTGAAGTTGATGACGTTCCAGATGGCATTAAGATACTGCGAGAATCTCAGTACTGAAAAGTCACAGGGAAGAGCTACGCCACTTACGTCAGGCTTGACATTCTTGTATTGAAGGTAAAAAGCCTATATGTCATTTCGCAGGTGAGTTTAAGATTTGCAGTAGGAGGCGGCAACATACATGTTCCCAGATGTCAACGCCAATGATAGGTGTGTGTGAGATCAAAGGGTCTTGATTAGCAGTAGCCACGATTTCTAGTTTCTTAGTGGTAGGATTGTAGCCCTAAACGAGATGTCAGTTACAAGCACAATTCTCGGTCTGCGACAATTTAAACTCACAAGCCAGCCCCATCCACTTCCTTGAATAGCGGCAGTTTTGGCATTGAACGTTTTCTTGAAAGCTTCAACAGAGCCGAAGTCACGCTCGATAGCGGATTTTAGAGGACCACTCTCAAGCTTGCCGCCTTCGGCGTTCACAGGAGCGAGATTCTTCCAGAAAAGAGAATGGTTGATGTGACCTAATCGACGGAAGATGATGAAATCGTGGTCCATTTAACCAAAGAAAATACGTACCGCCGCCGTTGAATTTCAGCGCTGCATGCAGCGCAATTTTCTCTTTGGGCGATTCTGCCTTAGCATACGCCTCCTCCGCGGCATTGAGTCCATTCACATATGTCTGGTGATGCTTAGTGTGATGCAGAGTCATGATTTCTGCCGAAATAAACGGTTCCAGAGCCTATTCGACGGTCATTCCTTTAGATCAATGAAATTGCTTCAATTTACCCACATTATAGGCATAGGGCAGATCTGGAAGTGTGTGCAGGGCAGCAGCGCGCGCAGCAAATGCGCGAGAAATTGTAGGACGAGCAAAAGTACGAGCCAGAGACAACATGGAAGCAAAGAACGGGTTGGTGCTCAGTCAGCGACGCCAAAGATGCGTCATGTCGGAACAACGGTTTGTCACTGTTGTGCAAGAGGTTCAACCTTCAACACGCTTCTGATTTACCTCTTAATACCAACCAAGCCCTTGAATTCTTGTTGCTACGACACATGAGCACGAGGGACATGTGGAGTAGTATTCGGCTAGTTTATATCAGCTCAATTCACTCACTGAACTCATGAAATTTTCAATCCAGGTGAAACGAGAATTTGCGATTGGGTGGTTGGCCAAGTGCCACTTGCTGATCCTGAAGATTTGAATAAGAGTCATTGACGAGGAACGCCAACTCACATCCGAAAAGGATACTTTCTTTAGGAACCGAGGGAAATTTTCTATCTCCAACAACTGGCCCGTTCCATCTTGTGGGCTTTGCCGTGACATGGGAATCAGTCTTACGGAAAATAATTTAATTCTTACGATCCGCGTCCGGCCTACGGCCTTAGAGATTCTGAATTACTACATAGTGTTTGCGTCCCGAGACAGAAGATCCTCGGACACGGGCGTGAACATATGCGGTATTCTGAACTAGTGGGTAACAGATGTGTCCATCTAGTGTTGCTTTTGATGACAGACAGAATTATTCACATCACGGTTCTGTTTGGCGGAAAATATAAATACCTATGGCTCGTTGCACTGGACTCCCTCTACCGTGACACTTGGTACGGCCCATTATCAGGGCCTGTTTACGCCATCAGAATGCTCGTCAGTCAACTGACTGTTGCAATTATTAGTGTCATTCTGGTCCTCGGACTGTATGCACGGCGTAAATCCTATCGCGACCGTATCCTGCCCCCAAGCCCGACTGGAATTCCGCTTTTTGGGAACCTCCTACAAGTACCCAGAAGGGTACGCTCTCTGTTCTCACTTAAGCTGAATAACGGAGTCTCAATGGGACACCACAGCATCTTGCAACTTATTTCAGGACCCTCCTCGAACAATATGGGGGTTTGGTGTCATTGAACTTGGCAGGCTTTGTAAGATTTCGCATTTTGTGTAAACTCACCATTGTCCTCATTAAAGTCTCTCTGAGACCGTCATTTTGACTGGGAATATGGATGTGGCAAGGACTCTGCTCGAAAAGCACTCGGCCAAGAATTCATCGCGACCAAATCTTCACTACGTCGTCAGTCCTTGTTCGTTCCATTGCCACCTAGTTCCTGATGAATGGTGATTCAGCGCAATTACGTTGATCCTCTGAACGATATTTGGGCTCTAGGTGACGAGTACGCTATAGGCCGCAAACTTACAAATCAGATCATGTCCGTCGTCAAAACTGGGAAGACAGAATTGCTTCAACGATTCGAAGCCGTACTAAATGTGCAGCATCTGCTCGAAGACGGCGGGAAGGACTGGCATCGCCACATTGAAAGGTAGCTGTTTGTTCCTGTGGGAGGGTTTGAAAATTACATTGAACTTTCCAGAGCTATATCAAGTACCGTACTTACAGCAGCATTTGGCTTTCACTGTCCAACAGGGCACGAACCTGAACTTAGGCAGATTCTTTCCGTGAGTACATTATAGGATTACCAGACCGTCGCAATCATCACTTGCCAGCAGTCCATTGATGAGATAGCCGATCTCGCATCTCCCACTGCCAGTATCACTAACTTCTTCCCCTTCCTGGACTTGTTACCTGGTCCGATGCCATGGCGGAATCGTGCATGGTCATATCAGGAACGAATGGATGCACTCTACGAAAAACTCATTGATCATGCTATGAGGTGCAAAGCTGCTGGCATGGATACGCAAGTCCGTTTTCTCTTGCTCTGGACAATTTGGCAAGTTTACCTTCACAGATGGGCCTCCACCTTTGTGAATGACGACAAACCTGAAGAGGATCAGCGTCGTCTGACGAGACAATTTTCTATGGTACGTAGTTTATCGAAATATGGCCTATCATCGTACCTAACATAAATGCAGGCCGCCATTGAAACGGTAGATACACTGTGGACATTCTTTGGTGCTCTTGTTTCTTATTCATTTCCAGTCCATAACGTCCCTGGAGATCGTTATCCTCGCTTGCATCCGTTATCCTGATTGGATTGTCGCAGCACAAAGAGAGATTGACAGTGTCGTAGGGCCTGATCGCTTGCCATCTTTCCACGATCGACCCTTCCTTCCCTATATAGAAGCCATTGTTCGGGGTGCGTTCTTGAAATTTAGCCACTTTGTTATCTTGGGAAACAACATCTTACATTGATATCTTTGCAGAGACTCTCCGCTGGCGCCCTGCAGGCATGTTCATCCGTCCCGCAAATGCATGTTGAGGCTGACTTGTAAGCGTAGTTCGGGTTGGCATACCCCATTTGTCAACTGCCGAGGACACGATTGAGCATAATGGCCAAACGTATTTTATTCCTAAGGGTAGCCTCATATTTGCAGTTACATGGTAAGAAAACGCTCGCAAGTGATATCAAATGAGCTAACCTCACGTCAGGGCAATTGAACATGACCAGTCAAAGTTCGAGGATCAGGATCGATTCATGCCCGAACGGTATCTCGACTCTGAAGGTCAGCTGAAGCCAGATTATGAGACGAGTGCCTTTGGCTTTGGTCGACGTGGCTAGTATCCTCATCTCAATTTGATTCAGCCTCAGCGTCTTACTAGCCTTATAGTTTGTCCGGGTATTCCGTTCGCCGAGCGATCTCTGTGGATAAATATCGTCACAATGCTATGGACTTTCAATATCCGTGCTACCAAAGAAGTTGATCCTGATACTGGTCTGCCATTCGAATATGGCGACAGTGATGCGTCATTCCGCGGAGATGTGAGTGATCCATTTCCTCGTTTGATATTCATATTGACTGTGGTGCTGGATACATAGCTTGTAAACCCGCCGTTCAAATTCCCAGCTATCTTCGAACCTCGCTCTCCGCAGCGAGTGGCAGTGGTCAGGAGGGAGTGGGCAGAGCTGGAGAAGAATCTAGGCGTGCTTATGCCGGGAAATGCATGAACATTCGAATGTGTTTTCTTCTGATGCTTTGATACGGCGTTTTGTAGCAGAATTCATACATCGTTGACTCGCCATACCTTTCTTTCTAAATTCCTGGCTATCTTCTCTGTTCGTTCATCTGAGAAAAACATGCTTGCAGCGCGTTACCGTAGTGTTCTCTTTTTTGGTGATTCTATAGGTACCGAGACGTATCTACATATGTTAGCTTCTAGGTGCCAGAAAAGGGGGGGAGTTCGTTTCAATTCGGTAGTCAATGCTTGTTGTCTGCCCACCTATGGGGAATGCTTGTTACGCACGACGTGTGGGGCTCGGGCTTCGATTTTTATCTGTTGCGCCCTGGAGGGCGGTCAGCTCCCATACCCACTAAAACCCTTAATGCCGGTTTCCAGACCCTGTGTGGTTTTGCATGATCTTGTATGATCTCTGTCCATGTCTTAGCCACTAGTTCTTTGTTCAGGACTCTCTTCCCGTGTTTTTCAGTGTTCGATGCTAGGCAGTCCAGTCCATCTTTATTCTTCTCGCAATGGCGTTTTGCCATCTGCTCGTTATCTCCTCCATTGTGGGTATCTTCTCAGGGTCTGCTTCTTTTCGTATTCACCAATCGCATCTTATTTTTCATATCAGACGCGCTGATTCTGATATGGCTATCCGGTACATCCTGCTACCTGCTTCTGATGTCGCGCCGTCCACGTGTTTGGGTTTTGCCACATCAGCAAAATGTCCACTTCATCTTTGGCATCTTTGACATCTTGGCCAAGACGTGAGAGATGTGAAAGACGTCAAAGATGGACCTGACGTGTCAAGATGCGACCTCTTGACCAATCAAGATACATGTCTTGTCAAGATTTTATAGTGTCTTGACAAGATCATTATTATCTTGCCCAAACCATGTATCTTTCATCTCTGTCTCAGTGGATGTTTTATTTTTACTTCTCACTCATTCAGATACAACAATTTGTATTAGTACAAAATGTGCAGGTTACTAGCAAAATCCTAAGTAAATTATTGAGCATCCATGTCATCTAAATCTGGATCTGATATGAGAACAAAGTTATTTTCAGAGTCATCAAGTATGTCTGGGTCAGGATGGAATGAGGTTGTCTTGTTCTTGGTGCTGCTACAATTGTCCAAGGAACTCACTGGCAGTAGTAATCAAATGAGTTCATTGGTGACCATGACAGTTGGCATGAGCTTGGTTGCTTGACATATAATCATGGTGTGATGGGTTTTCTTGTCAACGAGCTATGATCTGTGCCTTTGGCACAGATTTCATAGCTCATTGGGGGCTTCACCTCCAACCCCCCCCAACTCAGCCTCCACCCAAACCTCACTTCATTTGGTTAGGGCTCCAAGTATGTATAAGTAACTCAGTGCTTAATCCCAGCCTCAACCTTGCTTCATTTGGTCAAGGCCTTGGTTTTCACAAACTCAGTGCTTGATCCCAGCCTCAACCTCACTGTGTTTGGTCAAGGCCTTGGTTTTTACAAACTCAGTGCTTAATCCCAGCCTCAACCTTGCTGTGTTTGGTCAAGGCCTTGGTGTTCACTCACTTAAAGTCAAAGTCTAATCTTACAGCCCAAGGTTATTATAAGCTGAATTGACTTTTTCTTAACTTGCTTAGATTTTCCAATCATTTCCAAGGTTCAAATACAATGTTTCAATAGCCCAAAGTTTCACCCCATTTTTCCTCATTTTTCAGTGATTCTTTTGGAATTTTCCAAGCACTTTCTGTGTTGTTCCCTAGGAGGAAGGTTCTTATTATGTAAGTCTTGGTCAGCCTTAGTCATTCTATCAATTCCCACAAAACACTTGTCACATTCTATATAGATGAGCTATGATCTGTGCCATCAATTCCCATGAAACGGTCATCACATTATATAGAGATAGAGACAAGCTATGATTTGTGCCTTTGGCACAAATTTCATAGCTCATTGAGGGCTTTGCCCCCAAACCCCCCCCAACTCAGCCTCCACCCAAACCTCACTTCATTCAGTTACTCCAAGTATGTGTAAGTAACTCAAGGCTCAATCCCAGCCTCGGTTTTGACAGCTCAAGTGCTTAAATCCCAGCCTCAACCTCACTGCATTTGGTCAAAGCTTTGGTTTTGACAAACTCAGTGCTTAATTCCAGCTCTCAAAGTGTTACTGCAAGTTAAATTCAATTTTTCACATTTTTTAAGCATTTATAAACCTCAAACACAATGCAATCAGTGTATTAATGGCTCTTGAATTTTTTCTGATTTTCACTGAATTTTCTCAATTTTTTTGAAGCACTTTCTATGTTGTTACCCTAAAAGGAAGGTTCTTGGTCAGCCTTGGTCAGCATTAGTCATCTCATCAATTCCCACAAAATGGTCATCCCATTATATATAGACGAGCTATGATTTGTGCCTTCGGCACAAATTTCATAGCTCATTGGGGGTGAAGCCCCCAAACCCCCCCCAACTCAGCCTCCACCCAAACCTCACTTCGTTCGGTTAGGGCTCCAAGTATGTGTAAGTAACTCAATGCTCAATCCCAGCCTCAACCTCACTGCCTTCGGTCAAGGCCTCGGTTTTCACCAACTCAATGCTCAATCTCAGTTTTCACAACTCAAAGCCTCAATTTAGCTTCAATACTGTCTTTGAGCTGCACTCTATGGCTGTCAAAGTTTGGCTAATAAGCAAATTCAGAGTGTGGGAAACTTTGCTATATTAGGTCAAGACTCAAAACATTTGGCTTTTTCCACACTTTCAGA
>JAGGAT010000732.1:0-18728 GCA_017657195.1 Termitomyces sp. T70a | reverse complement strand
CAGACGTCCCAAAAAGGAAACGACTTTGGTAAGCCACGGTATGACGACAAGACGGTCGTGATAGTCTCTGTTCAACACTCCCCCTGACTGGCACGACCGTCGTAGCTCTTTAGGCCCAAGAGTCCAACTAGATAGTCGTGCACGGATCGCGGGAGAGGCTTAGTGCAGATATCGGCGAGGTTTTCGGATGAGGGTATGTGGGATATCTCGATGTCACCTTCCTGTATGCGTTCGCGGATGTAATGGTGCCGAATATCGATATGTTTTGCGCGAGCGTGTCCTTTGGTTGATTTAGCCAACGCGATCGACGAATTATTGTCAACGTATAGCTTGGCCGGGAGAGGCTGCTCGAGATTGATCTCCAATAAGAAGTTGTGCATCCACAAGGCTTGCTGCGATCCACGGGTCATGGCCATGTACTCGGCCTCGGTAGTGGAGAGCGCGACGGTTTGTTGGCGTTTTGAGCTCCATGAGACGGGACCACCAGCCATCATGAAGATGTATCCAGATGTCGACCTCCTCGTATCGAGATCCCCTCCATAGTCTGCGTCAACGTAACCTACTGGTTTTGTGGACCCTCCCAACTCCTTTGAATACATGATCCGGTAGTCGAGCGTGCCCTTGACATACGCTAGCACATGCAGTAAGGCCTTCCAGTGAGCAGGGCCAGGGTTGGCCTGGAAGCAAGCGAGTAAGGTGACAGCGAATGACAGATCGGGTCGGGTGGCCGCCTGGGCCCACATTAGCGCGCCAAGTAACTGGCGGTACGGTTTTTCGTGCATGAAGGCGCGTTCCGCGTCATTTTTGGGTGACATGTCGTGGGTGAGGATTGTGCCTGATGGTAGAGGTGTGTAGCGAGGATTACAGTCTGTCATGTTGAAGCGTTCTAGGACTCGTATGAGGTATGCTTTTTGGGATAAAGAAATCGACTTCGTATGGGGGTCGCGATGTATTGCCATTCCCAAAATGAATGATGGCTCGCCCAAATCTTTCACTTCATAGGCTCTCGCTAGTTCGGTCTTTGCAAGTGACGCTCCTTCCTTTGTCGATGATAGGCCGAAGGTGTCATCATTGAACGTGTTGGTGATTGTCTTTTCGGTTCCTATTGTCCTCGATCTAACGCATGGATCTGCACGAGATCTCGCATACCCCAAGTCTGCATACGCGCCATCCAGTGTCCAGTACCAATCGAAACCTCCCTGCATTAGGCCATATAAGGTTTTTCGGAGCAACGCCAGCTTTCCCTCCCCTCCCGGAAAACCTGGTGGCAAGCGCATGTACACTTCGTGTTCCGGGATGCTGTTGAGGTAAGCCGAGACAAAATCGACCTGCCAGATTTCCAACCCTTCCTGTGCTGCCAGTGCTGCTGACATCCGGAGTGATTCCAGGCGGACTACCGCAGCGTAAGTCTTGTCAAAATCCTCACCTGCCACCTGAGAGAATCCCTTTGCGACCAGACGAGCCTTCCTTCTAACGACATCACCCTCAGCATTATACTTATTTGCAAATACCCAACGACAGCCCACGATGTTCTTAGTCTTCGGTACCATCCCTTCCTCCACGAGTTCGAATACGCCGCGTTCTTCCATCACTTTCAGCTCTTCTTCTATCGCCGGTTGCCACAGATCGCGTCGTCTCATCGCCTCCGCATACGTCCGGGGTACGCTCGTCTCGTTGTCGGTGTCACGTCTGTCCAGGGCTGACAAGTAGCTGTATGGACCCTCGGTTAGTAGTGCCGTTGGCGGGTCCCCACCAGACGCCCAGTCCTCCCCATCGTCGCGTGCCTCCTGCTCTCTCTGTAGAGTTTCGCGAGCAGCAATCAACGCTGGCGTGGGTCTGGCCAGTCTCGACGACCTGCAGATCGGCTGCGCAGGGGCAGGGGGTGGCGTACGGCGCTTGATCGACGCAGGTGCCCGATCATCGGTGGTGTCAGGGGCAGTCTGTGATGGGTCGTCGGGGTGGAGCAGACCAGGTCTGATCCTCGGAGCCACAGGTTGCCTCAAATGTAGTGTCCCTGGTGTGGATGGTGTAGGGGCTACGGAGTCTATGTTAGGTTCAGCCACCTGTGTGGGCTCCTCGTCCGTGTCGAGTATGGTTAGCGAACGATGTCCGATGCCTTCCTCAAAAATAACATCTCGTGATGTCACAATAGTCCTGGATCTTTGGTCATAGAGCCAATAGCCGCCGTTCGCGTATCCAACAAGGCGTGTCTTCACTGATCTGGGGTCTAACTTCGATTTGATCAATTCCTCAGGTACCTTTGCCCATGCCCAACAGCCCCAGGGACGTAAGTGATCTACATGCTGTCTTCGCCCTGTCCATGACTGTTTAGGGACAGTGTCAGGGTGGCGTGATGATGGGAGCAAGTTACGTGTGTGGACTTGTGCCGCTGCTGCTTCAGCCCACAGCTCTTTCGGTAACCCGCTTTCTGCCAAAACGCATCGTACCCCTTCCAGTATGGTCCTATTCGCTCTCTCGGCAATGCCGTTCTGCGCATGGGCGTATGGTGTGGTAACCTGTAAGACTATGCCATGTTTTGTGAGATAAGCTGACCAGGATTCATTTAGCCACTCTCTTCCTGCATCTACGCGGACTTCTCGCAACTTTCGACCTGTTTGGCGTTCGGATTCGACGTGGTATGCGGTGAATGCGGTAAGTGTATTGTTTGCATCTTTCCTTGCTAAGAAGAAGACAGTTGTATGTGACGAGCCACCATCGACCGCTACCATCATGTAGGTAGCACCTCCCAGTGATAGAACACTAGCCGGACCCCATAGATCGATGTGTACGCGGTTGTTAGGTGCGCCTTCAGGTTCAACCTCAGCGTCATAGGGTCGTGACGCGTGTTTGCCATAGATGCAATCTTCACACACACCTGGTGCCGTCAGGTCTCCTTTTACCACTAGCCCATCCACTAGGTTTTTCGTCAACGCCCTTTTGATTGCCGACACGCTCGCATGTCCAAATCTTCGATGCCAGACTTCAAGACTTGTGGGCTTCATTTGAGATCTTGCGACCATGGCTGACGTCGATTCTGGTGCCCCCAGTGCGCTAAGCAAGTACATGCCTCCCGTGCCTTTCCCGCTCATCACCTCCCTCCCATTTGGGTCTCGGAAGCGAACAAATCCCCCGCCAAAAACGACGTTGAATCCGGCTTGATCAAACTTGTTTATTGAAATAAGGTTTGAGGTAAGATCAGGGGCATGGAGGGCGTTTCTAAATACTAGCTCTGATGAACCGCTAGCTGTTTGGCACCTTCTTTTCACCGTTCCTCGACCAAGTACTCGGAACATTGCTCCTTTTGGTGCCGCGTGACCCTCGATAGGGTTGGGCAGTTCTTCATAATCGATGAACATGTCTTTGTCGACGAAGAAATGATCGGTTGCCCCTGAGTCGGCATATGTTGGGATGTCTATTCTGGAGGTAAGTGCACCCGGCCATTTTATCATCGCCAATCGATCTGCGTTCACGTCTGAGGTCTGTGCTATGGCTGATAGGGCGTAGGTGACTTGGGGTTGCGTGGAGGGCTGTTGGGTCGTTGTAGTTGCCTGTGGTGCAGCCGTTGCTACGTTTGCTGCTGGTGGGGTCATGGGGTTTGATGACGTCTCGCCTGATGGGGTCTTCGAGATCTTCTGCTTGTTCCTGAAGTTTGGTGGGAATTGGCCTTCTTTCCCTCCACCTCTCCAGTAACAATTTTCGATAGTGTGACCATTCCGGCGGCAGTTCGGGTTTACGCAGACGAGTCTCTGTTTCGATTGTGCCTGTAGGGCTGTCGCTGATACTCCAGCCTTTTGTTTCTGTAAGACAAGACGGTCCCAGTGTACAGTGAGTGCCGCGATGACGTCCTTGGATGCCGTCATATGGTATAGTCCGGCGACGACCGCGTTCCAAGACTCCGGGAGTGATGCAATTAGGATAGTACGGAATGTAGCGTCATCCACCTTTGCTCCCTTTTCCGTCGCTGCTTCCCATTTTACCCTGAGGTCTTCCACGTGTTTCAGGAAGTCCATGCCATCCGAGAACTCGGTAGCACGCAGGCGCTTCTCCGCATTGATGGCAGCTATCTCAGAAAATACTCCATAGTTCTCGTTGAGTGTTTCCCAAGCTTTTGCCGCAGATTCGTCCATTTTTATTCCCAAACCCACAGGATTTTTAGTGTTGTATATGATGAGACCTAACGCCCATGCATCCCTCTCTTCCCACTCTTCGAGAGACGGGTTATTTGATGACCATTCAGTGGTTTTTGTTCCGGTGTCTTTTATGGTCGCGGCCGGTTTTGTAATTGTGCCGTCGAGATAGCCGCGGGCGCCTCGCGCTCTTGCAGCGATCAGAATCCGGCTTTTGAATGTGGCGTAGTTGGAGCCGTCAAAGTGGGCTTCCTCGGGGAAGCTTGGTGGGTTTGATGAGTGTGTGGACGTCATGTCTTTATTTTAGTGGGTGTAGTGGGTAGTGGGGAAAAAAATAATGTATTGTGGTTCTGGTAACCAGTGAGTCGAATTTTTCGGAGCAGTGGCTCGACGAAGTAGAAGTGCAAACGGGGCCGATAACCTGTAGATAAATACAGAAGTTTAGTCCTCAGTCACACAAATAGATGTTGTTCGACTCATGTATTACCTGTAGATAAATACAGAAGTTTAGTCTACAGGGTATATGTTAATCGGTATAACGAGGATGTAAATATATATTGGCGACTCACCCTCAGTCACACAAATAGATGTTGTTCGACTGAGGGTGGCGTCTGTGTAATGTAAACATAAGTAGTGTAAAATAAATAAGGTTTGCCACAAAGACTGGCAAATAACGATCGCCATACCCCTTGACCAGAGAGAGAGTAAACGGAAAAATATACCAGACGTCCCAAAAAGGAAACGACTTTGGTAAGCCACGGTATGACGACAAGACGGTCGTGATAGTCTCTGTTCAACATGTCATCCTGGCGGGGGTAAAGACCGTTGCATTTTCCATTGTAGCAGCATGGGCTGTAGAGAACGATATAACAATGCGCGGTTCGACTCGCGTCAAGGTCAGGATGGTTCCTGACATTAATCACTTCGTAAGTCCCGTCCATTGTCCCTTTAGTCGTATTCGCTCATTACACAATAACCAGTGGCATTGGGAAGACCCAGAGACGGCATTGGATGGATTTCTTGCATGTGCAAATTAGAATTTCGCCACAAGCACTTGAATTTCATAAAACATTGTCTCACGAACCGACATATTGTAAGAAACATGCGACAATTATTGCACAGTGATACGCCTGTCTCAAACATGAGACAGGCTGAGAATAGAACTAAGTCCAATAAAAACCTTTGAAACCGGCTGAAAGCTGTAAGCCACATTTCACTGACGCAACGGTCTTGCGTGCTCCGGATCAGCATTCCACTCCCATCTCACTGTCGTCGCCCCCAGGTGAGCAGTCCAGAGCTCATTCACCGTAGACTGTTGTTTATCGTACTTATGCAAGGTAGTGATATATTCGTTTTCGGTCAAGCCGAAAAGTGGGTAATCGTCACTACTGTTGAAAAGTACGATCTCCATCTGTTCAGCCCCGAGATGAGGACTCATATCATCACCGTAGGCGTTTGACGAACACGCTTATACACTTAGCGAGCTCATTCTCAGTCTTCACATTGTATTATTTTCGGGCACCCGCCCTCCCTCCCAGAAAAATTTTTCTCAGATATATATATATACAGATATGTACGTAGCCTATACACGTAGCCTCGAAAAATCGAAAAAAGGGGGCCGCTGTTTTCAGCGGCCGGTCGCGCTAATCTTCGCCTAAAATATTCGTCATAAAATACACGCATACTCGTGCTGCAGAGGTTAAAAAGTGATTCATGCGAAAAAAAAAAAATATGACCGAGACAGGGGTCGAACCTGCAATCTCCTGATTCGAAAGAAAGTCGTAGTCAGACGCGATGCCATTTCGCCACACGGCCTTGTCTAAAGATAGCACTTTTGATAACAGCACCAAGAGCTTCGACCTTTCCGGAGGATGGGGCTTTATCCTTGCTAATTAATGAAGTAGAAGCTTCCGTGTCTGGGTTAGCCGCAATACATTATCGAATTCAACATGTAAACTAATTACACTCATGTCTACATGGCGGTATCGCATCGTCCGGAAACGCTGCACAAGGGGAAGCGGCACCATCTAGAGAAAACCCAAGGGTGACGCAACATGAGGATAAGTAGTGTTAAATAGTCTAACTAATGTTATATTGGATTGGATGAAAAATAACACAAATTTGCTTGCCAATTGGAGTCTTGATTGACAGCAGGGAAGCTCATGAACCAGTCGGTGTCTTTGTGCAGGCTCTCTAGTCGTAATTGCGAGGGTACATCCCAACAGGTGCTTCTTCCACCCTGTATGATCTTTTAACTCCTGCTGTATAAATCATACTTTTAGACCCATAGAGTCAAACACATGCTACTAAACGTATCTATCCCAGCTATCACGCGTGCTCTAAGTCGGTCACCATCATGCGAGTAGTCGGTGTCGAGTAGCACTGGTACAACAAACCCACTCCTTTTGCGCCACACTCCCACCTTTCTAGGCTCGAATCAACCCGGATCAGCGGGTTCATTTCTTGTTCTCGTGCTGCATACAATCGTAAGCAAGTCTTCCCCAAAGTGAGATTAACCAGGGTCACAGACACCAAAAATTGCTTTACTTGTAGCAAATTAATCAATTTGCGATGGGACAGCTTTTAAGAGACAGGGAAAAAAACTAAGAGCAAACTAAGAAACCCCCCCAGCCCAGACAAAAACGAAAAAGCAGAGAAAAAAAAAAAGGAAATGGTTTCGAGGACAAAAACGAGTAAGAAAACAAAAAAGGGAATTACTGTATCGTCTAAGAATTGAGTAAAAAAAGGGACATTCACTACCATTTCAATCACAGCAATCATAAAGGATATCATCACATCACACGACGCAAGCCCGCCTCACCTCCTCGCACCCGCACCCGCGCCCGGCGCCGGCGCCGCACCAAGCTTAACCGTCCCCGCAGGCAGAGCCTGCCTCACAGGCGACCCCGGTCCACTCGCACTGCCACTCGCACTCCGAATCACAGTCTCATCCACCGGCTTCATCGCATCCGCCTCACCCTGCGTTCTCCCTCCCTCCCCTCCCTCTCTCTCTCCTCCAATCCTAACAACACCCGGCACCCCTCCCACCTCCTCCCCCTCCTTGCCCGCCATCCCCACTGTCCCCGCCCCAGTCCCCACTGTCCCCGTCCCAGTTCCCGATCCCGTCGCCCCCGCCCCAGCCCCAGCCCCAGGCCCAAGACCTTTCGACTGCGCGAGATCCACATCCAACTCTCCCTGCACAACAACACCCTCCAACCACTTGTGCGCCGCCATCTCGCGCGCCTGCGCGCGCTTCTCCGGGTGCAGCCGGAGCATCGGCGTGAGGAACGCAGCGAGCGCGTCCGCCTCGCCCGGCGGGAACAGGTACTTGTCGTGCAGCACGCTCTCCAGCGGCCAGTACCGCAATTTCGTTATATGCCGCAGCTCGCCTGTACCGCAGGGGGAAAAGGTAAGTGCGTCAATGGAAGAAAGGAGGGAGAAGAGACGTACCTTTGCGATTGAAGAACTCGCCAGAGTATTTGCCTGCAAACGCGACGCTCCGCGGGATCTCGCCCATGAGCTCCATGATCTGCGCGATGTGGTCGTCGTCTTTACTGTAGCGCGAGCCCGAGGCAGGGTCAAAGAGGTAGTCGCCGCCTGTGATCAGTTCGAACATCTACGTGGGGTAAACGGGTGACAGAGCTCGGAGGAAGGGGAACACGCACGACACACGCGACGCTCCATATGTCGGCGCTCGGCCCCCACTTGGCGCCGAGTATGACCTCTGGACAGCGATACTGCCTCGTCTGTATGTCGTCTGTGAAATGATGTTCGACCCAGGTTGCTAAACGCGAGAATCAGCGATATTTGGAAAGGGCAGAGCAGGCAACAGACCGTTGCCCAAGTCAGCAATCTTGACAGTGATGCGCTCGACCTCGTCGGCGTCAGCGTCGCCCCTCATGCCCGCCTCGAGGAACTCTGTGAGTGCGGCGTCCATATCGACGCTCATCTTTGCGAGACCGCCGAGCTCGTTCTGGAGGGGCGCAGAGACGG
This sequence comes from Termitomyces sp. T70a, assembly GCA_017657195.1. Taxonomy (NCBI): domain Eukaryota; kingdom Fungi; phylum Basidiomycota; class Agaricomycetes; order Agaricales; family Lyophyllaceae; genus Termitomyces; species Termitomyces sp. T70a. Next base: position 10,608 of record JAGGAT010000732.1, on the reverse strand, counting down.
GGACGGGGACGGCGCCGCGCGGGGGAGCCTGCTGGGTGAGCAGGGAGGGCCCGGGTCTGTTCGGGGGCCTGGCGGCGGCAGAGTCAGACTCTGCAAGCGAGACATTGCGGACGCCGCCGGCGAGGTCGTCCGAGGGCGCGCGGTGGGGCTCGATCTTGGACATGCCAAAGGCCCAGCGGTCGACCATGGGGCTGCTGGAGGTGTAGGAGCTGCTTGCGCTTGCGCTGGGACCTGCGGCGGCGGCGGCGGCGGCGCGGTCGGCAAAGGCGGAGAGGGAAGACATGCTGGAGGGACTCGGGAGGGGCTGGGAGCCGGTGATGAAGACGCTCTCTGAGCGCGGGGTCTGGTTGCCGCCGCGGCCCTTGGAGGGGGGCACGCCGGTGAGCTTGTGGTGGGCGTCGTCGGTGGTGAGCTCTGCGTGGATGATGGCCTCGACGTCGTCGATGGCGATGAGGACGTTCTCAGGCTTGAGGTCAGTATGGATTACGCCACAGCAGCGGTGCATGTAGTCGAGGCCGAGCAGGACCTGCTTGGCGATCTGACGGACGAGCGGGAGCGGGACGCCCTTGTTCTGGTGGCGCTTGATGAGACCGAGGAGATTCTCGCCAAGGACCTCAAAGACCATGCAGACGTGCGTGCCATTCGGGCCTTTGTGGCGGAAGTGGTCGAGGAACGAGATGACGTGCGAGCGGCCCGGATGCGACGCCGGGGGTGCGCACGACGCGATGAGGCGCTGCAGCAGCTTGATCTCGTCCAGCGCAGTCTCGGTGTACCGGGCCGCAGACTTGACGACCTTCAGCGCAACATGGCGCCCCAGCCTGCAGGCCATCAGATCACATCACACACAGAGCAGGCGAGTCACTTCGTGTCCTTGGCGAGCCACACCGTCGAAAAGTGTCCCCACCCCAGCTTCCGCACAACCACATACCGCCCCTCTGAAAACTTGTCCCCCAGCTTCACCGGGTGGTACCCCCCCTTCACATAGTCCTCCCAGTCTTCTTCGTCTTCCGTCACCATCGACCCAGAGTGCGAAGAGTACGACCCGTGAGACATGTCAGCGTCAAAAAGAGCGATAACGTTTTTATTTTTGTTTCCCTTTTTCGGCAATCATGGTTGATCAACATCAGATCAAGGACGGATCTCGTGGTGACGGATATTCCCGTTGCAAACTTGGGCCTTTACTTGCCTTGCAATCTGCCCAATTCTGCAAGTTTATTTGATTCTTGATTTCCCAGGCTATTGATAACTCTTAAAGACGCCGTAAGAGTCTTCGATACAATATACTATGGATAACACCCCTTACACGTGCTCTCGGCAATGCAACAGAATAACTTCGTCGATCCCAGGTCGAGTCTGCAGGAGAACTAAACATCGCCTCCTAGAGTATATTCGATTCACTGAGCCACCGGAAAAGGGATACTACACTTACGTCCAACGGCACAACGATTCTTTCTATACGCACGAATATTATCATCACGAGGAGTTACTCTCGACTTCAACCATATCCCAAGATAAAACCAGGCGTCTTCGAGGATCTCCCGCTCAGCAAGATACAGCTGTCCAACAGGAGAAAACTCCTCATCGTCGTCATACTCCACTCCGTAATCGATATTGAATGTAGACAAGGTGCATCAAGGTCCCACCAAGATGTGGGGTATCCAACCCACTTGGCGGATACATGAGGTAGTGCACTAACCCTTCTAAGAATGAAAAATGTGTGATATTTCGGAATGAGTATACCAGCATTGAGAGGCGCTAGCTCTAAGGATTGAAGTCGCTCTGGAGTATCCACAGACACGCCATAATACGATTGCGGAATCAAGATAACGTGTATTGGAATCGGACACAGTTTATAACGCTCTTCCTCACGCATATCGCGATGTTTCAGACGACTTCCCAGGTGCCTTTAGTTGGACCCTCCCAATCCAAAGAGGTCCAAAGGGTATATATACATCTGTACACACTTTTTCGTAAAACCGCCACCGCCTATTCCAACAGCTGATCTAGAACGAGAATCTGTTGGTCAAGTAAACATGTCGGGACCGGAGCAAAAGCGTATTGCGTCTTCTCCCCAGAGGATACATGGAATATCATGAGCTATCAGCGCGCGTAGTAGAGCAGCCACTCGCTCATATGGCTGCTGCCACCTCAGACACGACACTTCATGCTTCTTGATGGACTTTAAGGCCCATTCTTTGGACAGTAGAAATGGGCCTTCAACGTCAACCTCACTGAAGGTTGATGCTTCGCGGGGTAAAAATAGAACTGCCATAGATTTCCGATCCGCTGGCAGTTCACATTTACTTCCAAACAGGAGGTGTTGACCAGACCTCTCCACCTTGTTCCGACTTCAGTACTACAGATAGTATTACGGATTCAGGCGGGACTTAGTGCGCATCATCCAAGGTATTCTTCATCAATTCCTGTCTAAAATATGCTAAATCATGGCCCCACCTAAGATACTAACATGCGGCTGGCAGCATACAACAATAGGCTTGGGCCAGAGCTTTTCCAGCCCAAAAAAATGACAGAACAAAGCAACAGTTCAATGTATTGTCAAGCCTCTTAAACAAGAGCATCATCTACAAAAAGGACAGTCTCAGGTATTGTCAGGCATACATTTCATGGCAGGTACTGAGCAGGTATTGTGGCGCTGTCCAGGTATAAATCATGTGAAGTGGTACTGTTAGAGTGTAACTCATGTAGCCATTTAAATGTCACCTAGTACCATGCATTTGTCCACCATTCAGGCAGCAATAATGTAATATAATAGCCATCAGGTTAAGGGTCAATAGATAATGACCACATGGCTTGACATGACACATGATTTTTCTTGAAATCATCACTGCCGACAAAGTTGCTTGTGTACACTTCGCCCTAATAATTGAATGCTAACCACATAGGAGAATAGTGAGATGTGAGTCTAATTAACAATCTAGCCCAGAGAAACCTTGACTAACTGTTACATTCAGCTAATGAATATAAGCAGAATTGATTTTGTATCAACAGAGTTATTCTTCTGTGTAGCCTAGAAGCTCGTCTAGGTCTTCAATACATCCATCTCCATCCTCTGAATCTAGAACATCAAATTCTACTTCAATCTCCCACCCATCATCATTCATAGTATCAGGTGTGTCATCAAAGATTTCTTGCCCCATTGGATTCACATAGCCATAATCTTCCTCCTCATGAAGAACTTCTGGCATATCATTGAGCTCCCCAACACTTTAACCTCCACCAAGTTCTGCTTCAGCTTCTTTGTTATTATCTAAATTGTTGTCTTGAAGCACTATGTCAGTTGGATGCCTGTCATCCCAAAATATATCAGTTGCTTCACGGACATTCTTGTGGCCAACACCACCACCCCAAAATCTCATAAGCATGTCTCTGTCTACAAACCTAAAGAAATATGAGAATGAGAAAGGAAAAGTATTGGATATACTCACATTCCAACTTTAAATACTCAGTAATCTGCACCATTTTCAGCAGAGCTGCAAGCAATATTACTGGGAGGAAGAAAATCTTGTGTTTGGCCATGTTCAAATGAAGGAATAAGATGGAATCCACATATAACATGTGTGAGATCAAGAAATCCAAATGCTGCATTGTCCTCACTCTCTACAAAGCCAATCTGGTGTAGTTGCCATATCTTCCAACCATTGTCTAATTCCAAGTCATGACCATATCATCAGACCCAAAGAAATTCAATCAACTGAGAGTCTTGAGAAGTAGAATCAGGACCAACATGCCAGACTATGGCATGGAAAATTTCAATTAACTGGCAGAACCAATATTGAATGGCTTTTGTCCATTCACCTCATCTTCATGTGATGATACGATGACATTTGCATGAGTTCATGGATTCAGTGTGTCTTGAGCATAATGGCAGTCATAGGTTGTGTAGTTTACTTGCAGGCACTTGTGGTGGTATATCTTATCACCAATAATAACAACATTTTGGTGCTGAGTAAGTGTATATTGAAGAATGTCACCATTATAATTCTGATTAAAGAACCGTGCTAAGAAGTGATCTTTCAATTTGGTGAGAAAGTTCTTTGAAGAGATTAGTGAGAGTTTGCAAGGTCTCAAATGAGACATACTTTGAGTGCTGGATCACCTTCATTCTCTTCTAGCCAGTCTGCAAGGACAAGAGGATGTTGAACTTTATGACTCATTGCATAGTAGTCTTGAGGAGAGCCAGGTGGTAATTTTACATTATCTTCAAATTGGAGCCATGGTACCTTAAGAGCCCCTGACTTGCCTGACTTCTGCTTCTGTGACCTTGAGCTCTTACTAGGTGCCTGAGTCTGCATCTAATTCAGAATTTGTTGGTGCTGCTCATATTTAGCAATACCAAGTGTAAAGCTACTCTTTTGAACAACAAGAAACATCTGTTTCACTTGTCAATGAGCAAGCTCACTCTGTAAATGATTGCATAACAGCACAATACCAAAGGTAAGAAAATCACTTACTTTTTGAGTAGAACAATTATTGGTTGTTCCATGATGCCATACTGAGTCAACATAGTCACCAGGAGCATGCAGTTTTGAGGTGAGAAGGTTGAAATTTTGTTGCTTTGGAGCTAGTGCTTCAGCAGTATCTTCATTATGTGCCTTAGATTTCTCCTTAGATTCTGAAGTACCAGTTGTTGTGTGATTTTATAGTTTGGCCTTTGAATGGCTCTGTACATGTGTAGCAGCCAAAGCAGCAGTTCTTTTACCCTGTGCAGCAATCTCACTAGAAAGATCACAAGTGATGTATACTGCACATGTTATTTTCTTGAAGTGACAAAGATTCTTTCCAAGCCATGTTAGTGAGTTATCAAGGCCTTAAAAAGTGGACTCAGTGTGCATCTTCAATTTTGCAAGGCCATGCAAAGTTGCTAGTTCAAATAAAAGCTTGAGAAGAATTCAATTGTGTGGTTCTGGAGGTAATCCCTCAAAAGCAGAATTGCACACTGTAAATACTTATAAGCTGAGCTTTTACTTGCACTTAGTCAATAGAGACTTACTTGAAGAATATCCTCATAATCTCAAGCAGCCATTTTCTTCATTGCAGCTGTGTCATTAGAAAATTTGCAGATAGTATTGCAGCCAAATGTTGGAGTATTTCAAAATCTAAAATTGAAATATTTGATGAAGTTTGATCAATAGAAGATTAAAGTAACCAACCATTTATTGAGTGCCTGAATAGCATTATTACCAGCAGCATATAAAAATGCAAAGTGTGCTTGAAAACAGCCAAGAATACTCCAAGTTCAGACTCATGAAGAATATCAGATGCCACTATAAAATGGAAGTCAAATCCATGCTTGCTTAGTTGAACTGAAAATGCATTCTAGAAAAGGTGGGCAAAATTTTTTAGATAGGCACTTGGAAAAGATAGAATTCAATACCCTTGATGATGTAAGTGATCCTTTCTTGAGCAGAGTTTTAACAATCTCACCCTCAACAGCATATCCCTTGGTGAAGATTAATTTACAAGCCTTTTCAACATGCTGCTTTTTCTGATTATCATCTACTCTCAATTGAGTTTGACATTGTCTATGGTCAAGCTTCCCACCCAGCTGAGGTATCTTCTGAATCTGGATCCAACACTGTGGGCAAGGATACTGTGAGAGATATTGAATACAAATAATAAGAATTCTGTAAACTATAAGCAAGCATTATATACAGAGCAAAAGTGACACTGACTTCTCTGGATAGTCTATTGAATAAGTAATAAATTGAGAAAACCATTGTTGAAGAGTAGCATTAGCACATTGTACAAGCAATCCATCAATGTAAATTTTTATGAAGTCAGGATCTAAATGCACATCCATGCAGCCATCATTATCTTTTGCCAAACAAATTTCAGAATTTCAGCTAGGGAATTGTGATGCTGGAACACTATAAGTCTCCATGTACTAGTGCTAATAGATATTTTAGCTTGTGATTTAAGGCATAGAAAGACTTTTACTTTTGGTATATAAGCAAGATGGTTCTCTGAAAATGAAGAGGACTTGCCACAAATACTTTTGAGTTAATTTGCAGAAAATCAGTAGATTGGCCAGAGTGAGGCCTTGCCAAAATTGGCCAAATGAGTTGAGTCAGACCAGAGTGAGATGGCAAGCACAACATTTTCAATTCTATCTACTTGGAGTAATTGATAAACTTTTTTGTACTCTTAAATAAAGGCATTTGCAGTAAAGGAGTCTGATATAATTTATTCAAGAGGAGAATCTGGAGATGGAGACCAGAATGACTTGTAAGAATGTAGAGCAAAAGTTACTGCTGCAGAACTTTGGAGGACACCTAAAATTGTGTCCCTAAATGAGCAATGGGCAAATCCAGGTACTTCAAATTCAGGTGAAGCAGATTCAGATGTATGTTTATAGCCAGTAGCAGGAATAGAAATCTTTAGTAATAAGTGTTTCCAGCCATCAGCAAATTTGAATGAGGAATCAAGTGATGGTGAGGATATTAATTGATGGAAATTGTCAAGGCATTGACTCTCTCAGCCTGAGCTAAAGCCACAAAGATCCTCCTTCTTCCATTCATTTCAAAGAATGTAATCATGAATAAGACAATCTTGTCAGGTTTTGCTGACTATGGGGGCTTCCGCCTGCAAGTGGGTCCTTACTAGGCAGACTTGATGTCTAAGGGAGCAGCTCTGGACAAGGGACAGAGCTTCTAGAAGCAGTCTGCAGGGGGCATAGGGTGCTCCAGGATTGCGCAGAGTACTGGGGTGTGAGCAAGGGAGGGTCAGGCTTCCAGATTGAGTCTGGAAACAAGGAAAGTAGAAGGAAGAGTGCACAGGTGTAACATGGTTACTGAGCCTTTTATGCACAAGACTGTAAGTCAGAACCTATCTATTGATTCTGGCTACGGTGGTGCAAAAAAGACTACTTGAGGTTATGTAAGATAACCTCAATACTTATATACTAACAAACTATTACATAATTAATAATAAGGATTATTATAAGGTAAGAGTACATTATAATAAGTACTGTAATGAGCATGGTCCATTACATACCCCCCTCATGAGACCATATTGGGTCTCATTGAATAAACAAAAGAATAAGATAAGGGTATTGGGCAGGAGTTAGCATTCTGCCTTTCTAACCTTTTTCCTCTAGCATCTGTGAACATTTTCCTCTAGCATCTAGGAGAGTTTCTTCTAGCAGCTTCAGAGGTGTTTGTCAAGTGGGTACAACGGAGTTGCATGGCAGCAAATGCAGCATTGGCAATCCTAGATATGTTATTCTCAAGAGAGGATAACAGTCCAAGAGTGAAGCAAAAGGCTGAAGCAGGCAGCTTCAGTCTTATTGCATTTATTGCACCGCTTATGGGCATGATACACAACTTGGAGGGACCTATTAGGTCCTGCCCAGTCCACCTAGACAAGCACAGAGGCCATGTTATGCGGCCTTTATATCCATGAGGTCATGTGCAGAGTCTGCCATGTCCACCATTTCATCCCATCTCACTGCCTCAGTGTTGACCAAGGTAGAGGGAAATCTGTTGCCTTGGCTGGGAGCCCAGAGGCTGCAACATTGGTCATGGTCTTGCTAGGCCCCGTCTCAGTAGATAAAAGAGCAGTGGTAATGCCACCATCATTGGATGCTACCATAGCATGTGGAGGCACTGGGGGTGCCTCAGTCTGCATGATACCATAGTCAGGTGCAGGAGCAGGGGAGGAGACTATGGAAGTAGTCTCCTCCAATGGATCTGGTTGCAGGAGGGACTTGTCAGGTCCCATTGGTGGCACCACTGTCATCACCAGAGATGGTGGTGCCAGGGCAGCCTGAATTGCTACTGCTGGGCAGTTAGCCAGGTATATGAACCTGGTGTCTTTGCCATAACAAAGCCACTCTCAATTTAAAAGTAGCTGGAGGTCTCATGCCTCCAAGAGTTGAATGAGAATGCAAAAGCATTCTCAATCATCAGGGGTGGATTCATACTACTCATTGTATCCAGGCAAAGTTCCTGGAGTTCTGTAGAGCTCCAGGCGTCAATGCCTATCATTGTCAATGCTTGCAAAGAGGTCAGTATGGAGACCACTCCCAGACCAATGATAGTCTAGGTAGCATATGCCATAGGTATATGCATGGTCCAACTACATACATGGAATCCTGTAAACAAGGAGGTGGCAAAGCACCTCTGCATCACCAAGGTTAGCAACTTGCCCAGGCTCGACATGGAGCCTGTGCAGGGAAAAGCTATAATTGTTGATGGCCTGGAAGGGCATTGTGCTTTCCCTGTTGTATGCCTCCACAGCCTCCACATAGAGGTGTGGACAGGCAGCAATGAGAGCAAAGGCTCTCATGTATGTGGCATGCGCATGGGCACCAGTAGGTGCTAGTGTGCAAGTGAGGATGTAGCCAAAGACAGTGCCTCAACTAACTTGACCCGCAATATCTATAGCAATCCCAGACACAAAGTTCTGGAATCTGGGATGACCATAGTGCAACAAATACTGTGCCCACTGGTCTATCTCAAAGTGGTGTTTGCAAAACTAGAGCTAGTCCCACACCACAAGTCAAGTTATCTTGTCAACTTAACATGGCCAACACTTATAAAGGCAGGAGCACCGGTAGCCAGTGCCTGTCCTTGTGCAGTAAGTGGCACATGATATCAGTAATGTTGATGTTGAGGACTTGGTGCATAGACCAGTCCTGCTGCATAATGTGTGTGAAGAAGAAGATCCTATGGAACTCCTGGAGAAGGAGCGCTGCATGGATGCACTCCTGAAATGTTATCGAGGTACCATTCTCCTTGATAACTCGTACCAGCAGGCATATTTGCTCAGGATTCATGGGCATCCCTTGGGGGACCCATTGATATAGTCTGTAGTATGACTGGGTGGTATATACTATCCCAGCCAACTCATGAGTGCAGGCAATCTTTGCCTCCTCACCCACGTATACTGCATTGGTCATTGGCAACCAATAGAAGTTAGGGTGCAGAATGCCCCTAAAGTTATTTTGGCATTCCCAATGCCCATTGACAAAAGTAGTTTCCCAGCTATCTGGGAGATGGCCAGGCACTGTATCATTTAGCCTTTTGAAGTCCTGTTTGGACTTCTTGGCATTTTCAGCTAAGCATCATTTGACCATAGCATTGTGTGATTTGTTTTAAATGATGTGTCTGTATGTCATCATCAGGTTCAATCTCCTGATATTCTCTTGATGGGTCCATCTCATCAGACCCAGAGTCATCTTTGTTGCCCCCATGGCTGTATGACAAAGGCTTGTTTGTCACTCTCCTTGCAGTGCATGAGAGGTGGCGGCTGCTCAGGATACTTACAGGGAAATGTATAGATATGAGGTTCTTTGACCTCAACATAGCCAGGGTGGGCTTGCTCTGGTACATTCCTCAGGAACTGTACTGTGTGATGGGCAACAGGCTTGTTGCCCTTTGCCAAGCCCTCCTTTGATGCCTGGCTAGATGGTGCTGCCGTGCCATCCTCAGGAAGAAGCATAGGCTTTGGCAAGCCTATGGGTACTATTGGCACTGGGTTTGCAGACCCCATCACAATTACTTTGGGGGGAGGGGGCATAACACCCTTTTCCTTTGACTTCAAGGGGGTAGAGTCCCCCATTTCCATGTCCTCTCTTGATGGACCAAGGTCCTTGTAGGGCAACGTGCATTCCCTATCACCAGGAGTAGTCTGAAGGTCCTGTCAATGGACCTTCTGTGGCGAGTCTCCAACTGGAGAAGCAACTCTCTTCCCCAGTCCCATCGCAGAGTGATAGAGGTCTGATTGAGCCTCATCCCTCTGACTCAAGCAATGTCAAGTTCATTCAGAACTTGAGTGAGTGCAATTTGCACTACAGAGTTCTCAAGAACATCCATCCCAGTGTTCTCTGGTACTCTAGCATTGTGGAGGTGCTGTAGCAGATGAGCAAGTTGCTCATCTGCCTTCACATTAGGCAAAGACTTGTGAGCCTTTGCTTTCTCCTTCCCTTTCCCTTTTCTCCTTGACCCAGAGGCATCACTAGTATGCCCTGGGTACTCAGAGCCATGAGAGGGCACTGACAATTTGCCCACCATTGGGGGTACCAATGCAGTGTCATCCATGTCCATCGCAAGGGAAGATACAGGGACAAACCGATTGCGGCTTGTTCTAGGGTTTACCAAAGTAGCAGGTACTTGAGGATCTGCTGAAAAGACCTGAGTTGCTACAGGTACCTGTGGCAACACATATTGGCCAAACTCCTGTGACCATACAGGCTGTATAGGCGCTGGCTGTCCACTAAAAAATGCATCCTGGTACAATGGTGGTTGTACTGTAGTACTTGGTGTAAGTAATACTAATAGTTCTGGGGCTTCCTTGAAGACTTAGAAAATCCACTACAACTACACACTGCTGTTTTTGAAAGATGCTTGTGTATTGAGGTGATTTACTTCCAAATATTACTATTCTGAATGTAAAGGTGTTTCAACAAACTCCAGCCTAAGTGATTCACTCCATGGGAACCACCAAGCCTTTGCCTATTAATTGCCTGTCTATTTGCTATTCTACTTGGGCTATTTATACATCTTTCTACAGTGCACAGACCACTTTCTCCACCTGACTTTTGGTTTCAGACTTCCCATTATTTCCAACATAACTGTTATCCCATTT
>JAGGAT010000731.1:0-18814 GCA_017657195.1 Termitomyces sp. T70a | reverse complement strand
GACTGAACACAGTGAGGTTGAGGCTGGGATTGAGCATTCAGTTGGTGAAAACTGAGGCCTTGACCAAATGCAGTGAGGTTGAGGCTGGGATTGAGCATTCAGTTACTTACATATACTTGGAGTCCTAACTGAACAAAGTGAGGTTTGGGCAGAGGCTGAGTTGGGGGGGGGTTTGGGGGCAAAGCCCCCAACGAGCTATGAAATTTGTGCTGAAGGCACAAATCATAACTCATATAAGCATTGTTCTACTAATGCTTATATAAGCAAAGCCATCTGATCTGGTTTATCTTTTAAAGACTTGGCATATATAGTGACTCCTGAAACTTGTTCTTTATGTATCTCTCTTTGCCAGTTGTGTAACTGAGCCACAGCTTCTATTAATTGTTTTTGTAGTTGCTGTCAGGTTTCACATATAATAAGAGCTTCTAGCAGCAAGCAAATTTTTACTAGGCAAACTTGACATCTGCAAGGGCTATTCCTAAATCTACAATGTTTGTGGATGAAGCCTGGAGTGCTTTAGAAGGATGGGATGACCTCCAAAAACTTGAACTAATGGTCCTGGAAGTAAGCATAAAGGGTATGAGAGTTTTGGAGCATTGTAAACTGGAGAAAAGTTGAACAAGGATCAATGGAGTTAGTGAGACAGAGAGAAGCTGAGAAAAGACCAAGAGAGATTCAAAAGGAATTTGCAGAGAACTTTAGAGAGATTGAAGGAGCAGGCATGGTGATAATCAGAAAGAGGTGGACTTGAATCAAACAAGCTAGACAATATGACAAGAGATCAAAGTTCAGAGGCAGTACATAGACAATAGCTAGGCAATATCAAGATTACTGTAGCAGATTGCCATCTACTCATTAAATATCTAATATGGAGTGGAATCTAGGGGTTGAGTGGGTCAAAACCAGGGCCCTGACACAGTCAGGCTCATGCAACATATTGCACAGGTGTCAGGATAGTAGTTGGGGTGAGTGCTGGCTCAAAGTAGTGAAATGCTGATGGCAGGTGTTGGAGCTGATCTAGCAGAGTACTGAATGTTAGACATTAGGTCCAATCAGCAATGGTATTCCAGGTCAACCTGCTAGTTGGCATGAGCTGGCCCCTTGATGAGATTGATGATTGATTATGCCAGTCAAGGGTGTGAGAGTGTCACAGCCCCCCTCCAAATGCTCCCCAGACCCCCAACAACCAACCACATCTGGAACCTCCCCAGGAACTCCACACAGCTCCCCTGCCAGCCATGGTGCATGCTGTGCTCCCTGCCTACTATCACACACATCACCTGGCAGAAGCCTGGCAATCAAGCATCATGTTCCAGACTGCTGCCATCTGAATAGCATGTGGCCATCACTCAGGTCTCATGCATCATGCCCAACACCAAGCACTCAGATCTCTGTTAATCTTGTAGGCTGCCTGCATGATCTCTCTTGAATACAGCTGCCTCTCCACCTCACTGCCACATATAGAGTCACCAGAACTATCCTAGACAGTCAGACCTCATATACATAGTATATAAAGACTATAGATAGCTCACCTGTACCTAAGTCTCAATATTACATTAACTTTGATTGCATTTTCTCTTTGTGCTTGCTATTTCTCATCTCTCTCTCTCATGCTTGCCTTCAGTCTAAACTTGTTCAGCATGCACTCTATTGACTGGTATGCACTTCACACTCCACATTTACTCTGGTCTTGTCAAGGAGTCCCCTCCTTGACTCAACCCTTGCTTTAAGTCAACTCTATCAGCCCCAGAGCAAGCTGTTAAACTTTGGAACTTGCTTGTTTCACAATTTTGCACCCCAGATAACATCCTGGAGCACTCAGCACCTCAGTACACATAGTCCAGCACTCTAATCTGCCTTGTAAGGGCATTGCTTCTTGGAAAAGGCCCCTGGGTCAGCAGAACCTAACAGGGAGTGAGTCAAGGCAATCTCCAAGGTAGGGAGCAGGTGTTCCAGAGCTGAGGAGGAAGGTTGTGCAGGTTGTTGTGTGACTGAGCCATAGCCTCCACAGAGTTGCCCTTACACCATTACTCAGATTGCAGGAGACCCTGCAACTGCTACTCATTTCTATAGCAGAAAATTCAACCACTACACTACATCTGCTTTGGACTGATTTTGTAGATCTGTGATATTTCTCTTCTGTTTTTTCCTGAAGGCTGCATAGTTTACAACAATGCCACATAGCAGCACAATGTAAAGAATTGATTTGCACTTCTACAGAGTATGAGTTTCTATTTATATTCAATGATATTTTTCTATCTTACTGACATGTGAGAATATTTTGATATTCTATGAGATCCAGCTCACCAAAAGAAGTTGATTACCCTATCCAGATTTTTCAATCCTTTGTTTTAGGTGGCCAAAATTTTGAGGTCATAATATCTGACCTGGACAGTATTAGAAAATCAGCTTGTGGAAATTGACCAATGAGGTCCTAATCTTCATGTTTCTGCATTAATAAGAGCAGTTGGACAATGTGCTATCTCTCCAGAAAAGGATATAAATTTGTTGTGTTTGCTTGTCTGCAACTGTACCATGGCCATGGTGTGACTCACTGATCTGGACCACAAACACTCACGTGGCCCATACGCATCAGTCCTCGACAACCATACATACACTATCAGTAAACTGGAGACAGTTATGCCCATCGCCCAAGAAGGGACATAAGGGCCCACCCCGCAGCCATCGTGCCAACGGCGTAGGCAAGTCGCCAATTCGAAGTCTCCATCATCTCCTTGTTGAACAGGAACTCATGTGCTAGGAGCTACAACACGACATCAAGCACTACAATGCACAAGAACAAATAAATAACTACCTCCACGATACCCGTGTAGGTCAAGATGCCGGCACTCAGTGCATCCAATACTCCACTGACAATGAGTGCTCTTGTGCTGTTAGGATTATACGTTGTCCGCACACCCAATCCAGCGGCAATCCCGATCGGTGTCGTGACACCGTACAACACGGCACCCGCAATTGGTGCCCATCCATATGCCGGCGGTAGTCGCATCTGAGCCAGTCGTGAGCCAGTGCCCAATCCCTCAAAGGTTTCTCATAAAATTCCATCAGATTCAAGACAATAAGTAATAGAAGGAAAACATTACGGTGAAAAACAATAACCACGAAGACTATCTTGAACTGCTGATCTACTGCAAGAGCGAGCCCGACAAATATGCTAGCTCAATGTAAACATCTATCGACCATCGAAAGGTGGAAGCTGATTTACCTATGCAAGACCACCCCAAATTCTAGGATCGCGACACCAATTATCTGGGCCATAGCATTGACCGCGTTCGGATCTACATCGTCCCGCCTTCGAACTTCAACTGAAACCGCATCCGACTTTCGTGCATTAGGCTCTGGGCCATGCGCAACGTAAGATCCAACGTTATGTCCATGAGAGTCTAGGAGAAGCAAAGCGTCATTGATCACCGGCCAGACATACGAGCTCTAGACGAACCATATCCAATGTTGAGCCTTTTCAGTTTGAATGTTCCCCACCTGAAAGCTACGAGCTCAATGATGAAGATGCCAAAGATGCTAAGCATGTACAACGCCAGGGCATACGGCTAGCATGGGAAGATGAACGACCTCGTCTGATGAGACTAATTATGGCAGCACGAACGTAGTCTGTCCAACGTTCCCCGAGACATGGGGATCCCAACGCATCAAGGGCAGGCGGGAGTAAGTGAATAAACGCAGTTGCAATCTGCAAATGATTTATGACTCAAATCAAACGATCCAGTAGACTATGAACTTGCAATGACACCTGACCCAAAGTACTTGGCAAAGCTAGCACAACAGCTTGATTATTTTTGTAGATTGGGAAAGCCGGAACGTACTCAAAGACAGCCTGGGGTACATGAAGCCAGGACGATCGTTTGGCAAAGACAGGAAAAAGTGCGCCTAAGGACGAGCTGATAAGGATGATGAAGATAGAAGTGATACGAAGGCCTATGAGATCGTCGGGCGCCGAAATAAGATTACAATTGTCTACTGCGTCGGACATCAGATTCAGAATGGTGGGTAGTGTTCAGAGATGAGGGAAATGTTTCATTGTGGAGTATCACACTCTGCCAGTAAAATGGCTGGCATTTCTCCCCACGCAGTCTCACGAGGTTGCTGTCGGAAAACTCCCTGATGCCTTTGTCACTCGAATCAGGCCATATAAAGTGCCAAACTATCTTAAAGCTTTCGTTGTGCACCTACGCTACTTTACTACAGTCAAACGACTCAAATGATATTCTTGTTGGAATATCAAACAGGTGGAAGCTGGAACCTAGAATATGCACGCGAGTGTAAGGTCTCAGAGACCGTGTAACTTAACTTTATTGTATGTAGCTGGAATATACATGTGAGTGTGAAGCTATTTATTTTCATTATTTTCATATTGATTTCATTAATAAGAAACTGATATTCGAAAATAACTGACATATATTGCATTGCATAGACACACTTCTGCATAGACTTTCTGGTTTTACAGAATGTGAGACCGACTTTGGTTCTTATTCATCACACTAGATAGCTAAATGTTTAATGTGTGTGGCACGATGCTGACTCTAATTCATATCTCTTTTGTCTTCATGGAAAGATCATTGTACATGTGTATCCTGGTTTTCTCTAGTTTCATGTTTGCATATGTGTGGATTTAGATGACAAATTATGCATTCCTTTCCCTTGCTGAATACTTATCATGGGTGAGTAGGATCATAACATCCGAGGTTCACAAATAGCATTATTATCCGTAAGCAAGTAAGTGATGTTAATTACAATACGATGTTGATGATAGTTTACTAATTTGCCTTCCTATCACCTCTCACTGTGACACTAAATGCACCAGCAGATGCAGTCCTCACGTTCTCGCTAGTCTTCGAATCTCAGTTGCTCATAACATCTTGAGACAGGTATGGAGTGTGGCCGACAGCAAACAGTATTTAAGAACACCTTCAAACAACAGCTACCTGCTGGTTAAGTGTAGCATTACCATGCAAACACCGGTATCCAGACTTCCTAGTCCCTGATATACCTTCATACTCAGAGCCCTTCAAACATGATGTGGGTTTGCGTTTCTGCAGAGCTTCCGTGTGCTATGGATTGCAGCAGAGACTATTGGTTGCGGTCAGTGCATGAACGGGTCTGTTTGGGGGATCTGCCGTTAAGTATGACAGTGGATAAGGACTGGGGGGTAGAGAAGAAGGCTGAGGAGGCAGGACTTGACGGCGGAAACTTGGAGAGAAAAGAATTGAAACTCCTGACTAAAGTGGTATGCGTCGTGAATTCGCTTGTTTTTTTTTTTGCTTTTCTCACAACAATTTGTAGTGTTTGAATGCTACCTTTCAAACATCGGTCGTAGAACCGCTTGACTATGAAAAATAGAGCCAGTTTTTGCTCATCGTTATTTTGGGATCTGTCTAAGGAAAGTGGTGACTAACACACGCGATCATGTTTCAGTCACGTGAACACGACGCGTCGAAGCCGGTACCAGCGATTATTTAACGATCGGACCACGCCCAGCGGTATAAAAGGCCGAGGTCTACAATTCTGGTTTCTGTACTTCTTTCTTCCCATCCTCCATGTATACACCTTGGGTGAATCTTCTGCTTGCCTCCGGGGCAGCACACTCGACGCCTGCCGTCGACAAAGCCCTCAGCTCCACCATTCACACCGTCAGTGCCTCGGTCCAGACCATCCACACCACGGCTCAAACCGTGAGCCAGTGGGATGTCCTTCGCAAGGACTTGGCAGACACAATGCGTGATATCCTGCGCCCAGTTTACGACTGGTGCATTGACGATACACTTGTGCCCTCGTCCGTCCTCACCTCTCCCTCTCCCTCCCCTACTTCGTCTCCTTCTATGCCTTGGAACGCCCCTCCGCGTCCCTCTTCAGCGTCCTCGCCATCATCTCTCCCAAAGTCACTGCCCACTTCCTCCACTGCTCCCCTGCCCAAACGCGTTCCCTTGCCCAAACGCGTTCCATTGCCTACTCCTTCCTCTAGCCCTCAGCCTAATGCTGTCCTTAGTGGATCGGGAAGTTGGCTCATTGCGCCGCCTACAGCCACACATCCTTCACCAACCAGCTCCGCCAATATTCACACTCCCACGTCGACTCACGACCCCCGCCTAGGCCCTGTGGCAATGCCACGTGTGGCCTACTCTCCACCTCACCCTCACTCATCACCTTCCTGCGCGTCGAACGTTTTGATTGGCCCTCGTCTACCCACGTCTCCCATCGGCTCTTTCAACGGCACTGAACTACCTGTACCTGGTCATACCTGTTCTCCTGATGACCGCCCCCCGAAACCCCAGTATATATGGACAAGGCGCCCAAGGTGTCCTTTCGATAACGGTAATCTCCCGGAACACATCGTCTGTCCCATGCCGGTCAGCCTATCGGAGCACAAGTCCATCTTCCTCGACCCACCAGGAGACCCCAGAGACCCAATCATTGACCTCGGACCGGCACTCGACTCAATTCCGCTCTACTTCGAGTCTATTTTAGCCCCGACGCATCGGCCTCTTCAACCTGTACAACGCACGATGCCAATTCACGATTCCAGATGGTTTAGGGTTGTCGCCGTGGCTCTTACGTTCCTCTTCGTTTATGTTCTTTACCTCGGGCCTCCATGGGAAGATTTTGAAAGAGTAGACCTGGTGCGCAGTCTTTGATCCTTCTTCGTCGCGCGCCTAAACTCGCCTTTACCAGTTCAATATTGCAGTTGACGTTGTTGTCGCCCAATGCCATGCTGGCAGTGCCAAGATCAAAGAGATCCTCGTGAGTTCCCTTCATCTTTCTACTCTCCCGCCTAGTTTCATACTGTTTATCCATCGACAGGCAATCTTCCCGCCCTTATTCCCGCCCGACGGTGTCGCGGCGGCCGATCAAACCTTCGCGCCCGAAGTAGGTCCATCTTTTCTTCTCATACTGATGACATATCTGATGTTTTTCCTACTCAGGCTACTGCTGCAGCCCTCGAGATATTACGCGTCGACCGCTGGGGCAGGGTCAAACAGATTGCGGCTGATTTCTTCGTAAGTCGATCTTTCTTCAACTCAACGCCGCCTTGACTCAAAAGTCTACCATTCAGGTGGGTATATACCGTATTGTTATTACCTCCTGGTTATCGGTCATTGGGACAATAAAACGTCTCTTTGTAAGCTCTTTTCCGCACTTCGATTGATCCCGCCTTTACCGGATCTATGTCTTCTAGGCTGGAATCACCCGCGTCGTTGTCAGTCTCTGGAATATGTTTACGACGATGGTCAAAAATATTCTTGTGAGTCTACATATGTTCTGATGGGTTAAGTATTTACTCACACTTGTTGCTGCGATTAGAACGTTGTCGTTGGCTTGTTCGTCGGCCTATGGAACTCAACACTCAAAAGCATCGAGGGGGTCTTCGTGAGTCCACCTCTCCAACTCTATTTCCGTGCCTTGTTGAAATTATATCAGGTGGTAATGTCTCGCGTGGTCGTTGGCACTTGGCTTACTGCACGAATTATCGTCAAGGGCTCGTTCAGGATGGCGAAGAATATTCTTGTGAGTTCATTTGAAAATGGTTATTTTCCGCCTTTCACTCAATGTTTTTCTATTAGACTCGGTTGCCCCTACCTCGCTTGCCCCTCAGACGCGTCGCAGAGCAGCCCACATCACACTCTGTAATCCCGTCCCCTGATATTTCCAATCCTCTCGATGTATCAACGAAGTCGTCCGCTATGAATCCGACAAACGATCAGGCGACAGAGCAACATGAAACAGGGCCCTCCAGTTCGCAGAGTCCCGTTCGAGTTCGTTGTTACATTATTTTACTACTCGTTCGATACTTATTGCATGCTCCCTTCAGCTTCGATCTCTACCTCCGGGTGTCGCCGACGCCATAAGGGCTGGTAATGCTGCCCCATCCCAAGTTCGCCGAGCTGGCGGGCGTAGAGTTAACATGGCGAGACCCGTGCGAGCTACCACCCCTTCATCCGAACCCTGATACCCCTGATTCTCTTTGCTTATTCCCTTGCCTGCACTTGAGTTTGGATTTGGTTGGATTGTAAATTGTAGATCCTTTATTTCCTTTATTTTTATTCTCTATCTATCTCATCATCTTCTCACCTCATTAGAATGGACTTGTGCTTCATGCCTGTTACACTGTACTATACACATACATCTCTCTCCTTGCCTAGATCATTATCGTCTCGCATCACTTGGACCTGACCAATTTGTAGCAACCTATATGAAATCATCTTGTATACGTACCATTACTATTATCAGTGTATCCAAGCAGTCCTTGAGGGGCGTTAGCCAAGCCGGAGAGATGCCGGCTCCAGGGAACTGGTCGGGAGCTTAGGTAGTACTGTAGGGGAGAAGACATACAAACACCCATGTATTCCGCCCTTGAATTATAAGCCCGAAAGGGACGACTTCATCATCATCATCATCATCAGTTTATCATTGTATTGCCTTGCAGGTTTTTTATAGATCGCACATATAGCATAGCAGTATTGCAAGTAGATTTAATAGAAAAGAAATGTTTAACAAATACTACCCGAAATAACCTGACCAAGAAATATTGTGAGTTCTTCAGTGATGCTGTATGTTCGCACTCAAAAGAGAGTTAAAGTTATCAACCAATGAGGATAACCATATCGTAGAACATAATGTGAGGTAATGGTTGTGGAAAAATAAGTGTGTGCTTTTTGTCTCCCTGCGTTGCCAAAGGTCTTCTACAGAGGAGGCTATTAGGACCTTGGTTGCGTTATGCCTGACAGATAATTTCAGTATATTTAACTGGTATATCCTCAGGGCGGAATAATCTGTGTAATATGGTGAGACTTACCTCAGTCGTGACTCAGAGTTAGTAGTACAATCATCTACTGTAAAATATATGTATGTAAGGGTCAGTGTATATGGACAATGGTGTCTATAAAACATTGGAAAATGGTAAAGTGGTCTTGGGTGTGGCCGTGGCCACATGCACGCAAGGTCGAGGTGCTCTCCCAGCAGAGGTCTTACGTAGAGTCGTCAACGACAAACAGGTTGAAACAAGCGTTAAAAGACCGTGGATAAAGCCGACGTTCGAAAGACAGTTAAGGACGAAAGGACGTGTTAGTACCTAGATTACACTGTGTCTGATACAAATTGTAGCAGTATAAATGAGTCCGTAGCGATCAATAACACTCAGTAAAATGCGTAATTAATTGAGGATGGTGTACGAGAGGACGTCGGCATAGATGGAAGAGGGAACAAAGAAACCTTCGTCCCTGGTGCGATAAATGGTAGTGTGGGTGGGCGCGACCCTTTGATCGAGGTCGATGGTGTCGTCATTTGTGGATGTACGAGCGCTAAAAGGACATCACATCTTCTGATCCGTGTACCGTTTGTGAATGTGTATGGCATTTCTACGTGTCAGATGCGACACAAAGGTTGACATCCACTTGAGATGGGCGTCGGCCTCCCCAGGGTTCATTTCATAGATAGTGAAGGAAGTTTATGCTTCCATCGAGTTCGGGTTCCTGGGTAATTAAGCGAGAGAAGTACATGCTATTGACATGATAAGGCATGCTGTTTTGCTCAAGGTCCTTGGAACACAACAGGTGCATGGGACTCTCTGAGTCTGTGGTTCATCGCTCACTGTCAACTGATGAGCGGAGATTAGAAAGGAATGAAAGACAATAAAAATCTAACACCGTCAAAATCTCAACTGACGTAGTTCGTTCTAAGCATGAAGTTCATTACTTGGTTTCCCTGCGAGCTGTAGAAGTGGGTTGCCACAGATGCCAGATGCCAATAAGTTTTATAACGCGAATGTGAAAACGAACCTAGTGTCACGGATATCGATGCGTCACGTTCAGGTGTGTGTGACCGATTGCGACTCCAAGCCCTAACCCGAATTTGTGGGCAATTGAAAAGCCTGGGAAGTAAGTGTTACCACTTCTCTTCTAGCTACAACTATCCCGGGCTTGACAGCACACAGGCATTCTTCGCAAGTGGCCTCAAGGCTACAGAGAGAAACTAACAGGGCCTCGGTCAGACGTGGTCCACGAAGCCCGTTTTCGATCTCTGGGTCGTCCAGCCGGGGCCAGTCTTAAGTCGGTATTATAAAAGACGCCCATTTCTGGGTTGACGACGTCGGCGGCCAGTTCACATCTAATTGCCGAGTAATTACATTTACCCTCTTCTATATGCTGAAGGTCCCAGACGTCTCTATACCCGACAATGGGTGAGCAGTGCATACTGTGACAATGGCATACACAGGTTTATTTTTAATTCCACTGATTAGACTCGGGCTCAAACTAGAGGACAAACGTCCGCTTAGCGGACCCTATCTTCACTCTACGGGATTCAACATACCAGTTATGTCTACGAGTACCAATCCTGTTCAACGACCACAATCTCGGCGAACGGATCCCTCATACTCGAGAAACTCCAAAGCAGCCTCCATGGCTAAGGGAAAGGCCCCCGAGCGAGCTCGGACTAGATCTTCGGTAGCAATTCAAGATCTCGTACATCAGCTCGTCCTGCAAAAGGACGAAGCAAAGGAGAGTCATCGCCTCCTTTATACTGCTCTCAACAAGCTCGAGGTAATGCAAAAGCGGACGGTTGATGCAGAGGAGAAACACAATCGAGAGACGGCGCGTGGGGCACGGATCACACAGAGTATATTCGAAGTACAGGAGCAAGTTACTAAAGCACGTCAGGACGCAGAAGTATATAGGCTGGAATTAGAGAAGAAACAGCAAGAGATGTCCGTATTCATTTATCTATTATCTATGCATTCGCTGAAACATCCATTTCAAAGCCAACGTCAACAAGAGCTGGTGCGAACTATCGAAGCCGAACGGGACTTGGCGGAGAAAGAAGCAGCAAAGGCTCGCGGTCTAGCACGGCAGTTAAACGACGAGAGGTTGATTGCCCTCGCACGTCAAGAGGGCCGCAAGAGAGGTTTCATAGAAGGCATGACGCAGGGCCGGAAAACTGCCATCGCCGGACGAAATCGAGCGCCGTCCTCAGCGCTTGTCAAAGAGTTCGACGAAGGTGTTCAGGCACGCCGGAGTCTTCGTGCTCGGCCCAGTACACCCCCTGCCGAGGTCGCACGGAGGACGCAAGAAGCCGCCGATGCTGCGCGAAAAGAGCAAGAAGCTGCTGAGGCGGCACGTAAAGCACAAGAAGCTGCTGAGGTTGCACGTAGAGAGAAAGAAGCTGCGGAAACCATACGGAAACAGTTTGAGGCGGTCGAGGCTGCGCGCAAGCAGTTTGAGGCGATTGAAGCTGCACGGAGAGAGCTCGAGGCTGCGAAGCGAGCGGCTGAGGAACGGGTATGGAAGGACGCTGAGGAGAAGGAGCGAAGGAGACAAAAGGAGGCGCTTAGGGCTGAACGGCAGCGTGAGGTGGTGCGTGCGGCGGAAAGGGAACATGAACAGAGAAGGATTAGTGAGAGAGAAGCTGAGTTGGAACGCGAGAAGGAGGCATTGAGGCAGCGGGAGGCGGCACGTGCGCTCGAGCTAGAGGTGATCATGAAACGCCAGGAGGAGAAAGAAAAGGAACTCCAGGCAGAACGCGCGCGCGAACGTCAATTGGAAGAAGAGCGCGACAACGAGCGGAGACAACGTGAAGAGCGCGAAGCTGAACTCGCACGCGAACGTGCAAAAGTCCGTGAGCTTGAGGTCGAGCGTGAGGCGTCTTCTACCTCAAGCGTCAGCCATCGTTCCCAGGCCAAACGCCTCGAATACCTCCCCATGCCTGAGCCTCCGCCCTTCAGAAACCCCCGACCCGGTACTAATTCCAGTAAGCCTTCCACACCCGCCGGGACACAGTCCCCTCCTCCCCTTCACATCCATCCACCCAACGTCAAGCAGCCCCAACAATTCCAGCCACTACCTAATGGTGCTAACCCTCGTGCCCGCCCGCACGTTCGTCGTACGTCCCAGTCATCTCAGGAGACGTCCTTCTCTGGTTCGGGCTCCACGAGTCTGAACAATCTCGATATCGTTACGTTCCCCAGTGCTGTGGGGCCCGGGAGACTCGGATCGCACTTGAGTGACATACCAGAGGTGGCGAGTGATATCGGGAGGTCGCCTGCGCAATCTGTGGGCCCCGGGCAGGGTAATGAACAGTCGCCTGTGGACGCTCAGATGAGGCCGGTGCAGACGAGGAGAATGGAGTCCGTGGAGCAGTGGGTGCAGAGTACGGCTGCTTCTGAGGTTGGCCATTTTTGGGTTGATTCAATCTTAGAGGACGCTAATTTTTGTGTTGTGATTAGCTTAATACACCAACGGAACCTGCTACGCCACCCATGCCGGAGCCGTCGCCCTGGCCCAATCCTTCACCGCATGGGTCAAACGGTCCGCCGGGTTCCAGTTCGAGTGGGACCATTAACATTGAGGTTCAGCCTCCCGTAAGACGCCTTTTTTCGCGAGTCTCTTCGAACCCTTTCGCTTATTGTTCAACTTCTTAGTCCCGCCCAATAAGTCTCACCTCTCCAACCCGAGAAGACGTTATGTTCCTGAGCCCTAACGGTCGCCCTCTCCAGCTCGGATCCGATGGTGAAGCACAAGCACAAGCACAACGGCCACAACAACTATCACCACTATCACTACACCAAAACCAACGCCATCTGGAATCGGAACAACCAGGCTTCGTGCCCGTCATACCCGACCTCAATGGGGACGATGGTATAAGGCACCTTATGAACTTCGGGACGCCTGGGTTTATACCGCTTTCGATTACGAAGACGAACACATCAGAGGGGAGTTCGCGATCGACAGCAGAGAGTGAGAGGCGGGAGCAAGAAAAGAGGGCAGCGGGAGGGTTTGGATCGAGGATTTATAGACCTGCATCGTCGTCAACGACGTCGGGGGCTCGGTCGTTGCATGCCCAATCGCAGACGCAGACGCCGAGGATGCAAATATATGCTGTTCCTGTTCAGTCGAGTTCGACTTCTGCTTCACAGCGGCAGAGTCAGACGCCGAGACAGACACCACGGCAGATATACTCATCGGTTTCTGCTTCGGGCTCAGTTGGGTCTCAATCGAACATTTATGGACCCCCTCAGTCCTCGCGTATCTCGAATATATATGCACCTCCCGCCCCCACAACTGGCCCCCAACGAACACCCGACACCGTCTCGAACACTGGCGCTGGTGCTACACCTTCTACATCCGGAATCCCCGCTGTCATCCCTTGCTCTCCACGACAACCCGCCTCAATTTACGGCCCTCCCGCCTCTCCACGTACAATGCCCTTCAATCCTCCTCCCTCTCAATCCTCATCGCTCCAGATCCCAGCATCAGGCTCAGACCCTTCAATACCGGTGATTCCTCCTTCACCTCGGCGCCAAATCTACAGCCCGAACACAAATGCAGCCGTTATACCCAGTTCCAGCGCCAACGGGTACCCGTATCCCGTATCGCCCGGCTCGCGTTCCGGGGTTATCCCTGGTGGTGGTGGGGCTACACCGAGGTTTTATAACGCCTCCCTACCTGGCATAGGTGTGAATACACACACGCCAGGTGGGTCACTGGCTCCACTACCTACCATTGCGGGACGGAGATCGGCAACGGCCACACCTATGTCAAACACAAGTGCGTTGCCGAGGGGTAGTGCGACGCCGCGTGCGCGTTCGATGACGTTGGAAGAGGATGAGGATGAGGATGAGGATGAGGAGGAGGATGAGGAGGATGATCATGATTTGGAGACGAGGATGAATACCGAGGCGAACAGGAGTGGTAGGGGTGGGATGACGTTGCCAATTCCGCCTTAAAGCATTGAGCAGGGAAAGGATTGGTAATTCTTATGTCGTATTGTTTTTTCCCTTTATTTGGGAAGGTTATGGACTCCATTGGACTCGAGACTGGACTTACAATGCTAATGATACCTTGTATGGATGGACTACCTGTATATCGTAGGGTGATTGACAATTAAATATGTATCGTGTAGCATGGTGTATCAATTTTTCCCCCCTTTTTCTACCTTTTTGCGACCTGATTATAAGGAGCTGAGTGCATGGCTTAGTGAGAGACAAGGCTGCCGTTGGTATGCTAAAGATGGAATGACTCCTCTACTTGCTCCAAGGAATGTACAAGGGTGTGCAAAAAGGATGGATGATGGATGAATGAGCTAGCTACAATGCAGGTATTGAATTGGACTATTTTTGGCCTTGAAATTGTGGATTATGACTTGAAACTTGTAGATATAACAAAGGGTATTCAAAGTTCAGATAACTACAGATAATGAATTGTCAATTTAAATTCTGCAGTGTTAGTACCTATGAGGATGAGTGCAGACAGGCAGAGCAGAACTGAACAATTTCTATGATTCCACAAATATGAAACCAATCAAGGGAAATGTTCGAGAATTTCTGGAGATTCTGCATTTTATCGCCATCACAGAAACAACCATGAGTTTTCAGCTAGATCCTGTTCTCAAGCTTGAAGCCTAGTGAAAATGGGCTCTGGGCTGGTCTGGATATATCAAGTTAGATCTCGGGGTGTCTGAGTGCAAGTGTCAATTTCTGGCTTGTCGGGGCCGGGCCAAAATTCCGAATTGTAAACTCTTAAATTAAGTTATTAGTCAGATTGTCCGTTTTTAGATGCGATCGATCACTGCATGGGACGACCACACGCACCGTCGTTCGAACTCTGTTTCCTCAGCCCACTCGCCATGGCTACTACTACTAGGCCTTGTGATTGTACAACCTGCCTTGGGGCTATGGTCTCTTACAGTACATCTTGGAGACATCGCATTATAGGACCACATGCTACACGGAGAGGTTCGACACGTATTTCGCGATTTATTTATATTTCGAACAGGTACAGCGCGATTATTTACAATCAGGAACGAGCACGGGCTTTCATGGATATCTTCGTTGATCCTGCAACGTTATAACTGGGTAGTTTGTGTCTACAGTATACACAGGAATTTGTCTAGCAACTTGAACGCGAAGGAGTTCGACGCTCGAAGTCTAAAGCCTGAAGTTCATATGCTGGGACTGTTGTTCATCCCCTGCTCTGTTATCTCACCTTCGCACGTCCTCGGCCTTAGGCTCAAGCAGTTCAACTTGGCTTTGATCCGCCGTCTCATGACTTTGAAACACTTCCTGATCCATTCTGTATACTATGTGACATTTTACAGTGTTGAGATAAAGGATATATAACCTGAAGCGGGTAGTTCCCGGCGTGTAAGTGTATCTGTTGGAAAGTGGAACCTTAATAATATCACAGTGCAAGTAAATGTTCCTCAGTCACTGTGCAATCGACTGAGGGTGCTCACGTCCGTCCACGATATCTATGTCTTTCTTCGTCCTTTGTCTCTTTGTCTTATGACAGAGACCCGACCCTGAGTTTGGCTTGCGCTCACGGTGTCTTTGATTCCAGGTCTGAACAGTATCAAGCTTCTCGCATCCCAAGTTCTCCGCGCACTAGATTAACATAGTATCCATGGAAGATCTCGCTGCGAAAATGACCGAGCCCGTGCATGATGCGAATAATCTTTCTCGCGGTAATTTCAAGGATGGCATGCTTGGCATCCTCATCATCTCTGACGGTCGCAGACACAGTGGAATGGCACGGAATAGGATCATCCGGCATGGCGAGGTCGGGAATACGCTCTTCAACCTTTTTGAACATCTGCGACTGTGTGGGCGCCAGAATGTTCTTGCAGAACTTCAGAGTTTCTTCGAGTTCCTGAGGTGTCAGCCTTGGATCTGTATCAGCAGCACCTTGGATTACTGGCATCAAGGAAAGGTGTCAAAAATGAGCTATCGGAACCATTTATACATACTTGGGCTTAGAAGTCGCAAAGCTCGGTTGAAATTATCTTCATTCGCTTCCGTCAAGATATCCTCTTTTTGGGCTTTGATTTGCTTGTAAACGCCGAGGACAGTGACCAGAAATCTGTGAAACATTGGTCAATGGTACGTTCAAGATATTCTTTCTTCGAAGTATCATGCCGTGTGTATGAAATTCCGATCTTGGTATTGTGATATCCAGCAGCTTGTGCCTCAGTGCAATCCCCTCGGATGGAAGCAGCAATGGTACTCGCAGCGGAAAGACCTCCAGTGAAGGCAAGATGAACACCAGAGGAAAACAGTGGATCAACAAATGCTTCTTAATCGTTGAATTCCGACCAATATTCAGACAGCGAGAGACACACCTCCTGCATCGCCGGCAATGCGATAACCAAGGCCTGCGTAGTGGGAGGCTGAGTAACTGTAGTCGCCAGCAGATTTGACTTCACTGATCATCTCTGCCTGAGCGAGGAATTGCATAAGTTTGGGAGCTTGAGCCAGCTGATTAATATATAGTCTCATAACTGGATCGTCAACACCATTGCTAGCCAAAACCCTCTTCTCTGCGTAAGATTCTTTGGTTAGAACGATGCCAATGGATGTGGTTTCATCGTGTAATGGAATATACCAGGCCCATCCAGTCCCATCTATGTAATCTCGAGGTCAAAATGTATGCCATTGTTGATTACATGAACTTGCCTGTGAATGCTTCGAACCAAGGTGCATTCTCTCTGTTTGTTCCTGGCGCATACCGACCGCCGCCTCTCCAATACCCCCAGAAGGCCATATTCATCAGGGATTTTGTGAATCGGCGATTCTTGAGGTACTTTGTTGACATGATTCCCGACTTACCAGAAGCATCGACCAGGAATTTGAAGCTGATCTCTCTCGGTTCACTGCCCTTGGTCTCATAAATGGCAGACAGAGGTCGTTCATCAGAAAATCTGATCTCAGTAACACCCAGGCCTTCGAAGACTTTAACGCCTGAGGCAGAAGCATGACGCAACAAAATTTCGTCGAACTGAGCGCGTATCTAACAACGAGAGAGCAAGGTAATGCCCGTCATCAGCGAGAGGAGTAAACCATCTGACGCACCACATTCCATGCAATATTTTCCGGGTCATTTTCAATGAAGTCAGAGTCTTGAGAGATCGTCATCAATAAACAAAGCCTTTCATAATGGAGTGGACCTTACAGCCTTCCTGCTTTTTCTCTCGAAGTTTGACAGCACCTCCAGGCTGTAAAGCTACAATTAAGGCCATGCTTGCGCCACGTAAAACATCATACCTTGATCAAGAAACCATGTTCCTTAATGAGCTCTTCAGCGCCAATGAATCTCAAGAAATGACGACACGAAGGAATCATGCTTTCGCCAATGTGATAACGAGGAAAAACATCGCGTTCCATGAGAGTCACGTCGAATCCCTCTGGCAGAAGATATGATCAACTTGACTAGTCAGAGGACGAACGTGAATCACCTCTTGCCAATACAGTAGCAGCATATGATCCAGCAGGACCTCCTCCAATCACCAGAATCGTGGTGGAGGTGGGCTATGCAATTCGAAGACGATTAGGTCGGTGTAGAGATTAACGAAGCACTCACTGGAGTTAGAAACTGAGCCATGATTGCAGTGGGATGAAGCTTGACGAACTCATGCTTTTATCGCTCTTTTTACGGAGTTTCTCCATTCAAGCTTCTGCTTTTGGTTGTAGAGCACCGATATTAAATCAGGTGGTCAACAAATCGCACTGTCATGATGACCACAACAGCTGTAAAGGGGAAGTTTTTCCAATGATCATGCGGGAAACCCCACAAGATGGAAAGAAAAAATTTTCTGAGCTCGTTAAGATTGATCGTTTGCGCGTTGATCGTAGAAGACATGGATGGTCTCGACCCAAAGATGGAATCTAACTGTAAATCAAGTGATCAACACTCAAAAGAACAAGATATGCATCAATTAACAAGCATCCAGATTGATACCGTGACAGGTATTGATCAACCATTTTCCGTCAGAGTTTCGCGGTGGTGCAAGTTTTACCGATTCCCCAGTTGTTCGAGGTCTAACTATAATAGGTATAGTCCAAGTCTCCTCTTCTTCAGGTTATATATGTATGTATCGAGGACTTCCCTGCACAGGGAGAAGACTTCAAGGCACTCACGAGACCGCACTCAAGATGAAGACAGCCAGCTGGATCTCATTGTCCTTGATTTGTGACGAAGCAATAACATGTATGCAAGGTAAGTGTAGTAAGCAACAAGATAGTATCATAGTCAAGAAACTGAGGTAGTGGAATGAAGTTGATTCGCTGATGCTTTGCATGTCGCTGTCAGGAACTGACTTAGCAAAACAAATTCCGAGGTCTACGAAGTAGCCGAGGCTTTACTCCTTGATCCCCCGCGAAATTTTGTCTTCAAATTTTGTTCCCATGTGACTTGACACGTGATGTATACCCGACAATATAGCCGGAGGTTGTCTTCAGATTTTGCTCCCTTCCGGTTACCTTTTCAACGTACACGTGATGTATACCCGACAATATAGCCGGAGGTTGTCTTTAAATTTTGCTCCCTTCCGGTTACCTTTTCAACGTACATGTGATGTATACCCGACAATATAGCCGGAGGTTGTCTTTAAATTTTGCTCCCTTCCGGTTACCTTTTCAACGTACACGTGATGTATACCCGACAATATAGCCGGAGGTTGTCTTCAGATTTTGCTCCCTTCCAGTTACCTTTTCAACGTACACGTGATGTATACCCGACAATATAGCCAGAGGTTGTCTTTAAATTTTGCTCCCTTCCGGTTACCTTTCCAACGTACACGTGACGTATACCCGGAGGTTATTTTCTGCATATAACTCTTATAGCAACATGGTATATAAGTAGTATACTATTTTCAACATAACATGTTTCCTGAGACAAAAGTGTCAAATATATATATATATATATTTTCAATTTTTGACCCCTTTTTCAGGAAATTTCAGATAATATGTAAACTATTCTCTTAATGATTTTTTCATCAGATGATGAATTTTTCTGTC
>JAGGAT010000730.1:0-18844 GCA_017657195.1 Termitomyces sp. T70a | reverse complement strand
GGCAAGGAAAGTCGGCAAGGACATGGGAAATGCATGGTAAGAGACGGTATAAGTGCAGCAAGGGTCGGCAGTGCGTGGCAAGTGTACCGTGCATTGGTAAGTGTTGTGTTATGCGCTGAGCCACGTGAGAGGCTCATCACCGGGCTGCTTTCTTTTTGGCTGGGTGATCAGGTATATTACAGAACCTATATGCCTCATTGGCAGCGTGGCGCCTCTGGGCCTTGAGCTTTCCGAGGTCTTTATTCCACCATCTTTTTGTGAAGGGGCAGGGCTTTCTTGTTGGGACAATGTCCTTGATTGCAATTACCTCCTGGATGATCTTGGTGAGGTTAGTTACTGTACTATGAAAAACTTCCTGTGAGAGGATGGGTTGTGCCAGCAGGTGGTTGGATGTTTGCTCCTTAAAAGCGTTTCTGAAGGCTTCCCAGTCCACCTCCCGGAAGTTCTTTGATGGAGGAAGTTGAGTCCGCGGCATAGGAAACTCGACCTCTGTGATAATGGGAAAATGGTCAGTAACAGGTGGGCAAAGTGAGGCCATGACTCCGCAGGAGATGATCAGTGATGCCTCAGAGTATGAGCACCAGACGTTGTCAGGGCGGGTTCATCTGCCTGCAGCTGTTTCTAGTGTCAGGAGGTCAGGTGGCAGGGCCAGCTCCATGTTGAAGCTTTCCAGCAGGTCCAACAATGGTTGGATGTGTTCTGTGGTACTGTTGAGTCGGCGGTTGTCAATGGATTCCCACAGAGAGTGGTGGTGGTTGAAGTCGCCTAGCCAGAACATGTGGTCAGATGGTGTTGGTCGAGCTAGAGGGAGGGAATGGGCGAGGAAGAGAGCTGGGGCTGTTAGTGAGTCGTTGTGTTCACAAGTGTTGTATATGCCAAAGATTGAGACTGCCTCATGCTCACCTGAACAGCAGACGGCTGCCACATCTGTTGAAGGGATTGTTAGAACTGTGTATGCATCTGTTGGTATGTTAGCATTGATTAACAATATTGAGTGAGAGTGGGAGCTCCCGTCTCTGTGGTGGTCTGTGGGGTATATTACCCTCCAGTGGTGGGAGGCTTTGGTGTTGCCCAGTCGGTCAAGGAACAGGTCTTGGATTGCGGGCACATCCCACTCCGTTGGGCATGCAGTGTTGAGCAGTGCCGCTTGGGCTACGTCCAACTTGCGGACGTTTTGTTGCTATATGCATAACATCTTTGGGGTGTTTGATAAGTCTCCAATCATTTATGTGTGATTGAGGTGTCATCCACTGTCCAAGCTTTTTGGATTGGCCACACAGTGAATCCAAATTCGTCCAGGTTGCTGAGATGGAGGCTCTGCTTCTGGGTTCACCCAGGGGTGGGGAATGCTGCAGATCCCGCCCATTGTGAGGGGTTAGGAGTCCTATTGACGGGCCCCTCTGGGAGGGGGAGTTGGGATGGCGGGGTCGTTTGTGGGCGCTTTGGAGGGGTTGCTGCCCATGTCAAGAGGTTCTCTGTGGGGAAGTATGGCATGCAATTTTCAGGCAAGCACATATCTAGGTTGTCGCATAGTTTCTTGAACGTTGGGCATGTGCGGTCTGTGCTACTGTGAGTAGAGTTTTGGCCACAGGCAACATACCTGGGATGTGATGCCCCACAATCCTGTGTCAGGTGGCTTGTCTCTGAGCAGTTTGCACATCGGCTCTCATCCTTGCACTTGCTTTGTCTGTGACTATACATCTGGCAGTTGTTGCACCTGATCGGTTCCTTCATGTCTTTCTGGATAACTACCTGCCTGCCTCCAACGAATATGCATTCCCTAATTAAGTTGTTTGCTATACTCAGGTCACTGCATACTAATCTGAGAGTGGCTACTGATTGCTGTGGAGACCAAAGTTCCAGGCGTTTTAGCCAAGCTGCCTCTACTATGGAGTCCCTAGGGAGGCAGTTTTCATCCTCAATCATCTCAAGGTCAGCTTTGTTGCCAGGGTTGAACTGGCCAAGACAAGGAACAAAGCGAGCGATGAGGGCGTAGTATCTCAGGCATACTGCCATAGAGTAGCCAAATATGTCCTCAAGGGCTGCCCACTCCCTGTTGGTGTGCTTGTGGAACCTCTGTGCAGACTCAGCTGTGTCACACTCCAGGAGGTACGCACCACGTTTGGTCACTCGCATTCCAATAACCCTTGTCACCATAGGGGAGGGGATCACCTTGCCATCTTCCACCCCTGTTTGTGGGGATCTCTTGGCGTTGAGCTCTGCTAGGACGCCGTTCAGGTGTTCTTGAAGTCTTGCTGTCCCATCCATCGAGAAATCCTTAGGGGCATTGTCGTCTTCTTTGTCGATCAGGACTAGCACCGACTTTGCGTTCTGAATGATTTGTTGTCTGACGCTGGTCTGTTCTTTATTTGTCAGGTCGGTGGGTAGACTGGGCCATGCTGGCAGTTGGGAGGTGGGGTTCTGAGTGTTGAGGCTTGGTGTCGCCATGTTGGATTTGACCATTGAGGCCCAGGATTGCGGGCTGTTTTGGGGCTTCTGTGCCTCTGGGGGGGTGGCCTTTGTTAGGGTGGATACTGCGTTGTCGAGTGACCACAAGACTTCTTTGAGGATCATTGTAGAGTTTGCCAGGGTCAGCGCGGTTTCAGCATGGCTGGCATCGCCCACCATAATGAATTCTGCTGAAGAGCTTAGTTTTTCTGCAATGATATCAAGGTGTTTGGAGGCCTTAGCTGCAACTGCTTCTGCCAGAACGTCTGATACATTGTCTGTTACGTTGGCCTCCATGAGGAAGGCTACGGCTATGGCTGCAGTTCTCAGCTCTGAGAGTTTTGAGGTTAGTGAGGCGGTGACCAGAATATTGGCTAACTTTGTCCTATCATATAGTTCTGCCGCTAGGATCCACCCTTTGGATTTGAGCCATTTGCGGGCGTCACCCAGCGTTTTGACCAGGCCAGAGTCTACTGCCAAGAGGGATTTGAGGTCGGTGTGGGTCGGGAGCAATCAGGCACATTCCAGGGTCCCGGAAAAATTTGCACCACCTGGAATGCTGACCAATAATGTCCTCCTCATGGAAGACATGATATGGGTGAGGGGGAAAAGAAGGGAAGAGGGACTGAGGAGGGTGGAGAAGTCGGCACTGGGCCAGGGGTGGAGAGGGTATGCTGTGCTGTATATTCGCTGCCTACAGTCTAAAACTTACCAGGACCCCGGGAGGAGTAATGGAAGTTAAAGATTGAGGAGCGTCCTAGTTGGTATTCACTTCAGGAAATCCCTGGAGTTTCTTGAGAAAAAGTTGTTAGAAACATGTTATAGAATTTCTAAATTGTTTTTCTGAAGTAATACATAAAATCTATTTTGACAAACAGGAAAATAAAAGTTAAAGTTTCTCAATAATTTCCCTTGAGATAAAGGTAAAAATTTTCTTTCAGTTATTTGTGGAATACAGATAAATAAAATTAATTGTGTTTCTGAAAAAAATATAATGTTTATATTACTGTGTTCTTTTGTAAACACTCTTTGTATTTCTTTCAAGTATTTCTAAAGTGAAATAAAGAATGTCTCTATTTTTATGAGATAAACAAAAAGTTTTTCTATTTTTATGAGAAAAACAAAAAAGAATTCCTGAGAAACACTTGAAAAAAACACAACAAGTGTTTACAAAGGAACACAAGAATGTAAACATCATTTTCTTCTCAAAAAAAAGACTAAAAAAATGATTAATTTTATTTATCTGTATTTCAGAAATAATTGAAAGAAAAACTTTTCCTTTATCTCAAGGGAAATCATTGAGAAACTTTAACTTTTTTTCCCTGTTTTTTGAAATAGATTTTATGTATTATTTGAGAAAAACCATTTAGAAATTACATAACATGTTTTGAACAACTTTTTTCCAAGAAACTCCAGAGATTTCCTGAAGTAATCATAGGTTACGTGGACCTCGGTTTTGTCATGTGCCACAGCAGCCCATCCCTATTGGCAATGTATGTCGTTGGTATAAATCAAATGGACATGCATAAAAACCAGGACGAGGTTTGATATAGAATTCTGAGGACCTGAGCACATGTGGTCAAGGGAGGTCAGGGGCAGAGTGAAAGGAGATTCCATCAACAGAAGGGAAACTTCATGAAGCAAATGAACAAGCAAGCAATCAAATAGATATGTATTCAGATTTATGCAGACAACATCTTCGATGAATCGATCTATCATAGATCTCGTAAAGTGAAGAAAATGAGGATGTTATCCGCCAAAGATTGATCAGTGGAAATTCAGCTCTCGCCATATGTTGTGCAGACGGCTGTAACCTTGACTCCATCTCGTTCGGTGTTCGAAGTGTCGTTGCTAAGGGGAAAGCTGGACGCGAACAACGCACGATTTCCACGAGACGTAGCAGTGACCGAGCTTGTTACATATCCTGGCTTTACGCGAAGAGAGGACAGCTGTGTTCCATGCAAAGTTTCCTTCGCGCTGTTTAGACCTACTCTCACGATGACTATAGAGAAGATGATCCCGACAAGCGGAGAAGCCTAGATTCCTGACTCAGTCTGGACATATATTACCTCAGGGGCTTCTCACCATATCAGCAACAATTGGAAGGCTTCCTTGCCCCTTCTGAACTTGCAGCACAGTGATGTAAACAATGAGGTAAGCGGTGTTGAGGAGGCCGCTCTCCATGACGATTCGGGCAATCGGTAGAAGTTGCCCACGATGGGCGTGCGCAGCTTGCTTGAATTGCCTTTCATTCATCCAGATGCGATAAGCAACGAGTGCTGGCACGGAAAGTAATCGTGAATCGACAATCATAGAGGATAAATTAAAAAGGCGCACAAGTGGCAATGGCATTCGCTACTAAAGAGAGCGTAAAAATTGCGGTCCCATACGTCCAAGGAGTTCTCAAAATAAACAATCCAGCTGTTCTATGTTGAGTTGCCCAGATTGTCATATAAGCCAGGACTAAAAGAGGCCATTAGTTTTCAGTGTATTAGAACCTCGAAAACATACTGGCGCTTATAAGTGCACAAATAGAGGGTATCACGATCAGCCACCAGTTTCTAGCCCAGATGATGA
Source organism: Termitomyces sp. T70a (assembly GCA_017657195.1). Taxonomy (NCBI): domain Eukaryota; kingdom Fungi; phylum Basidiomycota; class Agaricomycetes; order Agaricales; family Lyophyllaceae; genus Termitomyces; species Termitomyces sp. T70a. The sequence continues at coordinate 13,819 of JAGGAT010000730.1, read as the reverse complement.
AGCAACGATATATCTATAGAATATCAGTTGCACTTCGTTTAGACTAGTAAGGATCATGAGACGCACCGCAATGACATCTCCGAGTATCATCATTGCAAAGAAGATAGCTCGTTTGGCTGCATTGATTGGAATGGAAATATTTGCAAGCCGAGCTTTCCGGTTGGGTCTGTCCAAAGGTATGAATGCATCGAAGATGGTGGTTGTGTCAATAACAATTTGACCGGTCGCCAATGAAAACATCAAGCTAGTAGTTCAAGCATTAGCCAACGGTCATTCCTGCCAGAATATGAGAAGGCGATCTCCTTACATCGAGGTCAAGATCAAGGGAGCATTTAAAGGACCACCCCTTCTTCGGTAGACAAGGATATACAGAGCACAGACCGTGAGTACACAAAATATACCTATGAAACCCATGAGCCGTGCAGACGAATAGATCCACCGAACACGCACCATAGAGTACAGCTTCAAGAACCAAACCAGCAAGCTCGGCGACGTCCGTTTGCATAGTATACTCCGTAGAAATCGTTGAGGTCAAAAGAAAGACGAGAACTCCCATATATCTATGTCGGATGTGTTAACATACGGAGTTGAAGAATCAAACATCATGTTGATGTGTAAAATGTTTGAGCTTTCTTCAAGAGTGTATAAATAGATACCTTCATCATCTTATGTCAGTCACGTACAGCCACGCTCCAAGAATAGACTTTTCTCCCTCGCTTAATTACTTCGGTTGACAACATTCTCAATCGGATCTATCAGTCTCGCAGCAACCTTGTCCCCATATAGCAATTCCTCTCATGGGCTGCTTGCTCGACCATGAGGGAGCGTGCAGCACGTTTCATAACGATCATAGCTCTTCCATTCAAATGATCAATGCCATGTGATACAAGTTCCTTTCTGGGACCTGATCCACGAAGAATTGGGGCTTATTGCGACCCGATGATCGAAGAATGTAAGGTATGTTTGTTCCCTGGGTTCTGATCATCAAAGGGATGTCGGCTATCTTCTGGCTTTTAGGTCACGCACATCAGTACTGCGAGTAATCCATATGTTGCAAAAGAAATCTTGATAAACGCGGTACAATCAATATACTTGACATATTGTAAACCTCACTGTCTTCGATTCTCTTGATTGATACTCCTATCACTAACCCTAGATATTGTGTCAAAAGATGGTGAATTATCTCTTCTAATCTCACGGACGTACTCTGACATCTTCTGTCTCCAAGGGTACCAGGTGGATTTGTCTCGTTAAGTATGGACACGTCCGCCGACGAGTGTCTTGTTGAGGAACGATGTGCAACGCGGGGACCCATGTATTGTATTCGTATTTGGAAGTAGGTGCCTCATACACCTTTTTCATCCTTATTGTCTAGATTGCACAGTCAATTCTCTGTATTTATATAGCGAAGGCTATTGACCAAACATGCAACTAGACTTGGATTAACACTCATCCACGCACTTCGGTCTCTGATTTCTTCCGACGCCGCAAAATGGTCAACGTTGTCGCAAAGCACGCACTTCCAATCATGCTTGTGATCTGTATATGGGCAATTTATACTTTAGCGTCTGTAACAATTCAAATACTAACCCCACAGAAAACCGCAGGTCGCCACCACTGAAAATTTTCTGTAAGTAGAGCGCCGCCTATTGGTGTACCTAAAGGTCTGTTATTAGGGTGTAAGCAGTTTTTATTTCCTGTCATCCTACCAATAAGACCGCCAATGCCTGCAACAATCAGATTATGGGTTCTGAATGATTCAGTAGGCTTATCGACGTACCAGAGAAGAAGAAGGCAATTCCCATGCGTATTCTAAGATAAGTTCAGATGTGTCCAACGAAGATGACATCAATAAGACAATGGTTACCCTAACTGAGACATATCTCTGGTAAGAACGACTAGCATAGGACTAGTCAATGCCACAACTACCAGGGTCGTCAGCCCTGGACGTATTCGATAGTCTATCAAACTTACAAGCGCCGGCAAAGAAACCATAAAAGAGTGCTACAAGGACAACACCCGGAATATCTTTCATACCGATTATTCCGAACATCACAGCCGCACAAGCTCCAGTAGAAAAGGTCATCATGTTCATGACTCCCAAAGTATTTGACAAGAAACCAGGGACAATTCGACCAATAAAACTCGCAAAGTTGAGTATGATGAGCTGCGAAGGACATAATGAAATTCTCTTAATGGATGATGATGTTTCAGACCTACTGAATAGAAGGCAAAATCCTTGTTCAAATTGTGCGATGTGGCGTCGAGTTGAAGATAAAATTGAGGGAAGTAGAATCCGATTGAAAAAATGAGGAGCCTGATTGACCCTTGGAGGTTGAGGACTAAGTGGAAAAAAGTGTTGCTCACCCAAACGCGGCAGTAATATATGCACTATCCGTGCTCAGATTAATTAAAATTTTTTTGCTGTCTTGTAATGGGGCTTTTTTTGTTGACGCCTTGGTCCTCATCAAGCAACAAGCAATCAGCAGTAAACCGGCTTCTACACCTGCGCTTGCTCGGACAGTATTCCCAAACCCTAGTTTTCCGAAAAGGTTGTTAAGCATGATAGGATGGATGATTGCTCCTATAGACGCTCCCGAAGCCACGATTGTCATTGCAAGCGCTCGCCTTGTGGTAAAATACTGTGAAACAACGGCGACGCTGGGAACGTAGGTCAGTCCACCCCCTATGCCCGCGCCAAGGCTTTGAGCGAGGAAAGCCTAGTCAAGTCAGTTTTATACTAGTGTGAATAGTTGCTGTACCACGTCACCTGATAGTAATGATTTGGCTTAGCCAGTGAAAGCATGTATAGAGAGAAGACAGTCAAACATGACCCTCCCCATAACAACGGATAGCTGCGAATCAGAGTATTTAGCCACCAGGTAATCACAAGGCGAGGTGAAACCCCACAAATATCCTCTGTCGTACAACCGACCTGCAAATACACCTCCTGCAATGAGAAGGAATGCATTGAAGCTACCTATCCATCTACAAAATTCGATGGATGAGGTTTCTTGGCACAAAGTGAACTAGCTTACGATATCGAAGAAGGGGACGCGTTCGTGATATATTCTCGAACATAGAAATCTGGAAATAAATAAGAAATCCTCACCTGCAGGAAAACTGAAAACTGGGACATGCCTTGATATACTCCGAAGGATGACGTGTAGCCAAAATTACAAACTTGGATAAGAAATGCACCAAAGACTAGCATGATCTTCATCTCAGTGAAATGAGGCGGTGAGAATGTTTATTCCTTTACCTGTGCACCACGCTTCAATGCCTCCATCAGGTGATCGATTTTCTTTTCCATGCTCGGAGGAAGAGGTACCAGGAGAGTTTTCCTTTTGCTTTGTCTGCGACAAACTTGGAGGGATCGACATCTCCAAAGAGCACTTGAATAGTGCCAGCGAACGGGAGGACAAGATGACCGCAAAGCCGCCTTAAGTCAACCACATATCATCCCATCAGTTGGATGACATCGCTTCGAGGAATAAATGACTGCAAGGTTCAATCAATTCGGCCCTCCTGGTGACATAAATAATCTATTTCTATTTGGAAACCAAGAGACGCGGCAGCCGATACTGCCGAGTCACACCGCATCAGACGAGATCAGACAGGAAATCAGACGTCGGCCTAATTCGATGGAAAGGATGTGATAAGATCTAGTCTGACCCAGATTTTCCATGGGTAAGGATAGTCATTTAAGGAAGTGAACGCTATTCACTTCGTGCGCAAACACGTGAGCTAAAACGCCGACTGGTGTGGCAATAGACCGGATATGAACTCAGACGTACTTTTTTCGGTGTAATTGTTTGCATTCTAAGGTAAGACCGCGGTAGATATCGTATTATCAGACTTGAGGAACACAGAATATTAGGTAGACTTGCACAAAATGAATGTAACAACGTAAAGGTTCAAGGAATCCTCACTCGTTGCCTTGTCTTACATACCCCATTGTATTCGTGGTCTCCCCTGTCTTGATATATTATTACGCACGATCAGAACGCATTTCGATACGCATTGGTCTATTTAGTTCATGCGGAACAAGTTCTCACATCAAGACAGTGCATCTACATGTTACTCATCTATGCGTGTTGTCTTGGACATGCTCACTTGCTTCTTTTGATTGCCTCACATCATGCATGGATACGAAAAATACTCAAGCCTGTTCTAAATTCAGACAGCCCTTAACACTTGGTATTTGAGTCAAAGAATTTCAAAGTAGTTCTTGATTCAGAGGGGCACACAACTTACAGTTTTATGCTTGAAAAAGCGTTCCGAAGAAATCTAATACAAGCGATAAAGAAAATTCAGCCGCAAAAGCAAGCAAAAACTTTGCTGATTTGCCAGATTGACCAGACCAATTTCTGATGGAAAGGAAAGTGTCTTTATTTACAATTTACAGTAGTAGTAAAAAGCTAGGAAAGAAACAGATGGCAGGTTTTTCTGGCCCTTTCCGAAAGGTCCTGGCTCCAGCAGTGAATTTCTATTCTGAAAATGCTGTTGACAAATTTCTGTGTGAATGTAGACCATATATTTGCCTTTGCTGACTCCATTTACATAACAATGCATGAACTACATGTTAAGGCAAGTTAATAAGGTTTTTATGCTCCTTCATAGCACTGTGCTATTGTGATAAATCATTATTGTAAGCAAGAGAGTACGTGCAAAAAAGGGATGGTCGTGTTGCATAGTTTATGCTTCCGCACGTCATTATCAAAGCTTTCCTGGAAGTTCAGAATATACTCTAGACTTAGCTATAAAATATGCGCGTTCACAACAGTTTTCATGTGAGGTTCTCATGACAACGAATGTTTGTTTCCTTTCACGATGTTTGGAAATGCCTGGCCCAGTTGTTACGGATGCCGGACGCGAGGAACGTTTTATTGATAGAGTTCTAGATACGGTAGCACTTGATGAATATTTGGATGCGGAAAAACAGTGAGAATTTCGAAGGTGTGGGTGAAGCATGCCGCTTAAAGCTGGGGAACCTTATTTTCGTGTATTGATCAGATATATATCTGGGTCGTGTACATCGAGTAGTTAGGTTTAAACTACTTATCTGGAAACCTTCCGACAAGTTGGAACCCCAGTTTAAGCAACATGATTGGAATAACAGCATCAGAAGTACAACCAAACCACAATCGGCGCCCTACACCGTTTGAAAAGTGGACAATTGCACTGATCAATTGTAATTTTTACGGGCGGCCTCTTGTATCTGCGATGGATATCTTAGGAAAACTGAGATATGGCTGGACCTACAAGAATTGCTCTGAGTGACCAACCAATGTATCTCGGGGTCCTCGTGGAATCCTGGGTTTCTCGGAGACAGTGGGGTTTCCAAATAGTTTTATCCAGTAGTTCGGCCTTCCTTTCCCGGAAGCACTGCTGGCACCAGAACCTGTTTACACCAGAAAAAGTGAGAAAGAAATGTGTCATACCATTTCTTTGGCAACCTTTTGCCTTAGGAAAAGGCATTTTCCATTGTCTCTAACCTTTTTCCATTGGAAATATGTACATTGGAAATGGCATGACACATTTCTTTGTCACTTTTTCTGATGGAAACAGGTTCTGGTGCCAGCAGTGAAGTGTACCTTCCGAAGCTGAATTTTGATCATACTAATTTTCTCCTTCATTAGTTTCTTTCCAGAAAACCTCGGGCGTGTGAACGATATAGATCTCGGTTCTTGGTCATGGCCACACCATCAATCACATGGATCGGCCACAGGGTCAGGTGCTTGGATCATCGTTATTGATTTCATGCATGGACTCAGGGGGAGACTCCTAGCCCCATAAATACCAGACTCGCAATCGACAAGCTGTAATTACGGAAAATAGTGCGGCATGATACGGGACATCTCCAAGGGAGCAGTATCTGTCGTGCTCCTCTTTGTGACTGCCCTCGCTGTTCTTGTCCTGCGGAGTCAGCGACGACCTCACCTATCATTTCCGCCTGGACCACGTCCGATTCCTCTCTTGGGAAATGTGACTGATTTCACACTGAAACAGTTGTGGCTTACTGCAACTAGATGGTCGAAATGTTATGGTATGTTCTATCGGTTGAATGGTTGTATTCATGCTAACTTCTCGCTTTCGAAGGAGACGTCTGTCATCTTCAGGTCCTCAACTGGCACATCATTGTTGCGAGTAATCCTGATGTTGTAAATGAGCTCTTGGATAAACGCGGAGCAATTTACTCCGACAGGCCAACACTTCAGATGTCTGGTATACTGTAAGTTACAAAACCGTTCGATTCCTTCATTTGATATGGATATCACGGCCTTAGATGTGGCGTTGAAAAGATGGTGAACCCTCTCTTTTAATCCGGCAGAAAGCGCTCTGATATGTAGTATGCTACTAGGTCCCACTTTCTAAATATAATGAAACATTCAAGCGTCAGCGTCGATTGATCCAGCAGACTCTTGGCCCTCGAAGTGTACCTGCCTATCATTCGATGATACAGCATGAGACAGCCGCCTTTCTCCGTGCCTTACTTCATAACCCAGATAGCTATCTCAGCGACATCCGCAAATATGCGGGTGGCTTAACCCTGGCCGTTGTCTACGGATACAAGGTCAAGTCTGCCGATGACAAATATCTTATCATGGCCGAGGAATGTTTAGCCATTCTCGCCAACGAAATCGCTTCTGGCAGTGGAATATGGCTTGTCGATATTTTTCCTGTTCTCACCTATCTGCCTGCGTGGTTTCCTGGTGCTAGTTTCAAAAGGAAAGCAGCTATCTGGAAGCCAAAGATGATCGAATTTATAAGGGCACCTTTCGAGTACTCAAAGTCCGCTGCTGTGGGTTGAGATTTTCTCAATGTTGTTATCTATTGTAATGACTCTCTTCAGCGCAACGGAACGATATTACCTTCCTTCTGCTCCAAGTTCTTGATGGAGGACTCTATTGAACATGACATAGAGGATGATGTTATGTATAGTGCTAATTCTATGTACGCTGCTAGTGCTGACACGGTGATTGCTCCAAACCTGGCAGGCCTTTCTTTTTGCTGATTATTTTCCTACCTCCAGACCGTGACATCAATTTCTCAATTTATCTTAGCTATGGTCCTGCATCCGGAGGTGATGCGAAAGGCACAGCAAGAGATCGACGCCGTTGTTGGGCCTGATCGCCTACCTAATTTTGAAGATAGGCCATTCCTTCCTTACGGTACTCCAGCATTCAATCTGTTGAATACATATATCTTGACACTATACTGCAGTGGAGGCTGTAATGTCTGAGGTATGGCGCTGGGGTGTGCCCACGCCACTCAGTAAGGTTTCATCACGATTGGTACAATGCACAAGGTTCCTAAAACTTAACAGATCTCCCGCATTACACGTCACAAGATGATATCTATCGTGGAATGTATATTCCAAAGAATTCAATAGTACGGTGGCTCATCCACTCTTTGCTAAAAATGCTTATAGCTACTGCAGGTAATTGCTAATATCTGGTACTTGAATATCTCCCAGATGTTTCGCGCTCTCTAGTCATATTCAGATAGGGCCATTCTACGCGATGAAAATCTCTTCCCCAATCCCGATGCTTTTGACCCGTCTCACTTCTACTCCGTTCAAGACATTGAATTGAAAAAAAGGAGAGACCCGCGGAACTATATCTTTGGATTTGGAAGAAGGTACTTACATTTGTCAATGATCCTGTGCCTCAAGCGCTGAGGCCATTTACTGCCAGGCGTTGCCCTGGTGCTTCCCTTGTCGACTCCTCCGTCTGGCTATTAATAGCTTCCGTACTTGCAACTATGGATATCAAAAAGAAGATGGACCATGATGGAAACATCATTGAACCGAAGATCTCGTACAGTAATTCAATCTTCAGGTGCTTCTTTTCATAGTCCTCTGAATGGAGTTCTGATAATCTCAACAGAGTACCTGATAAATTTGAATTTGATATTCAACCACGTTCTATACAAGGTCTCCAATTGATTGGTGTGGAGGCCGGGCTGTCAAGGTAAAAAGGTGTGCGCAGAAGGGGCATGAATGCGTACATCAAACAATCTTTGTGAAACAGCGTCCCGATATCATTGTCGGCATTTGATCAATTATAGTCGATACTGCCATTCTTCGTGTATATACCTGGCACCATCATATAGATTGGATTATTCTCTGTTCTGCTTACATATCTTATGAAAAAGTGATAAAGGAGAATATTATTACAAAGAAATTTCATCAAGAAGCTCTATTGTAAAGGTCTTCCCACAAGGCTCCTATAGCTTTGCTGTGATTTTTTGAAACAATGTCAAGATTTGAGCCTCAAGTTCACACAATAGAACCACATCAGTTGTCAATCCTAATACTATGTGTGGTTACAAAAAGCTACCTTAAGCACAGTCAATTATGCAAATATATAAAATAACGTATAAAATAGAGCTGACAGCTCTATGAATCAAGTGGCCTGTTGCATTTTTGCTTGTGTCTATACCTTAGAGATTATGATTATCAATATCAAACAGGACATGTTGCCCCTTATAGATTGTGCCTGGCACCTGTAGTTCCAATGGCCATGCATGGCAAACCTTGCAGCAGATAACTATGGCTTATACCTAGAGTATAACAAAGTTACAAACTAGTACAGGTTTTCAACTCACACAATTGAATCAGACTGGTGTCTAGATTTTGGTAACAATAAGGTTTTTATGTTGCAGTGTGACGTGACAGATAAGTAACTGAACCTGCACAAACTAAGATGATCCATTACATTATAAGACACTAGTTGTTATATGCCCCCCAATAAGAAAGAGCATGATGATTTTTTTTCTTCTGTTTTTGGATGCACAAGGTGCTCAGAAATTATATGTCTGAATTTTGTCAAAGCATAGAAACACCACTAATGTATATATGGCACAATTGCACCAGTGCACAGGTGTATGTTCAGGCACCTTATGTAGGATATCCAGTAGGAGCAGATAATAGAAGTGCCAGTTCAGTCTCCTCAGTTGCTATGGTGACATCAGGCTTGATATTGGTTGAGTGGGATGCTTCTGCAACTGGTTCAGTTGACATTGCTGCAGGTACCTCACATGGTCTGGCAGCTGAAATACTATCTAGAAGTGGCATTGTACACTGTCACCACTGCTCAGATAGCCTGGATTGAGCAAATACTAGTGCAAACTAGTGTACAGTGGCACCTCTAGCAATACTATTGGTGCATTGTATGTGAGCCAGTGCATATCCAAATAGTGTGTGAACCCAATATGCTAGATCAAAGGCCAACCTCATAAACATGTTGGGCAGGCCTGGTCAGCTAAACAAAACAGCATATTTTGCTAGTGCAACCAAATCAAACAGCTGCAATAGTGAGGGGGGGGGAGTGCCCATGTATGCCAGCTAGATTTGTCCATCATCCTTGCATGTAGTAGGTTATATCAGGAGGCCCAACAGCTAGAATAGTGCTTATCTTCCAAGACTGCTGGTCTGCAAAAATTTTATACTTCTCAGAACTTGGTGTCTTCAAGCATATATTTCATGATGCAGTCCTGTTCCAACCCTTCCAGTGTATTCTGGAAAAATACCAAAACTTGGTGAGGAGCATATACTCCACAATGTGATATGTCAGGTTTTGCTAACCCAGAGGCCTTTTCCAATGAAGCTGGAGATACAAAGTATATATCAACAATATCACAGTAATTACTTATATGACAGAGAAAAATCCAAAGAGAACAAGTCTAGAGATTTTCTATGCCAGGACTAATGCTTCTGGGGTATCAGAAGCATGGAAAACAACTGTACAGGACAACAAAAGATTGTAATCCTAATCTAAATAGTAAAAACTTTCAAAATTGGCCTAAATAAGGTTATACAAGCAAGGCAGGAAAAACTCTGTTGGAGTGTCAATGAATCACATTGTAACTTATCAGTGCTGTGTCTACAATAAGGAGGAGTGTTGGAGTGTTGACAAGTCAAGTTGTGACAATGTGATATGATAAAAGGGTATCATGACATAACACAATAGACAGGGCCATTGGCCACTGACTGCTTTGTCCTATCCACTTATATATATATTCCATACAAGTCCTGCAGTACTCTCAGTTCACTATATACTCTGAGAGTACATTCATATCTACTATACTGGGGGTCTAGAGGCAGTAATGTTGGCCACATTATTGCTAGGCCCTGGCTTATGGGGCAGGTCTGACATAATAGTTGGTGCATCAATATCATCAGACACAGCATAGGAGGTAAGAGGCACTGGTAGTGCCTTTATCTGCTCAGCAACAGCACTGGTTACTGAGATGGCAGAGGAGACCACTGGTGTAGTCTCCTCTGGTAGGTTGCACTGTAATAGGGGTTGTGGTCACTACCAGTTTAGATGGTGTCCTTGCAGCTTCAATAGCTGCTGCTGGCCAGTTTGCCAGGTATATAAACCTGGCATCTTTGTCATAGCAAAGCCACTTGTGATCTATGAGTGGCTGGAAGTCTTGAGCCTCAAGAATCTGGATGAAAACACAAAAGTGCTTTTGATTTTCAGGGATGGATTTGTACCACTCATCATACCCTGGCAAGATTTCTGGAGGTCTGTATGCCTCCAGATGTTGATGCCTGTCATTGTCAACACTCACAAAGAGGTCAGTGTGGAGACTACTTCCAGACCAGGAATAGTCTAGGTAGTGTATATCATAGGTATACACATGGTTCATCCATATGTGAGGATTTCTATTGGTAAGGAGGTGGCATAGCACCTCTATCTTGCCAAGATTGGAAAACTATCCAGGCTTAATGCGGAGAATGTACAAGGGAAAGCTAAAATCATTGATAGCCTGGAAGAGCACTATGCTTTCCTTGTTATATGTCTCCACAGCCTTAGCATAGAAGTGTGGATAAGCAGCTATAAGAGCAAATGCTTTCATGTATGCAGCACATGCATGGGCACCACTAGGTGCTAGTGCAGAGGCAAGAATGTAGCCAAAGACAGCACCTCAACTAACATGCCCCAAAATGTCTATGGCAATTCCAGACACAAAGTTCTGGGACCCAGGACAGCAGTGGTGCAGTAAATACTGTGCTCACTCACCAGTTAACTTTGAAGTAGTGCTTGATGAAAACTTGCCCTAAATGTCATTATCAGCGTGGCCAAGCATGGCCATGGCTTGTAATGCAGAGAAACTGGGAGCTACTGTTTGTCATTGCATGGAAGGCAGCAAAGAACATTTACAGTATTAACATTGAGGACTTGGCACATAGATTGGTCTTTCCACATAGCATGAGTGAAGTAGGAGATCCAATTGCAGCATGGATGCACTCCCAAAGGGTCATGTGGGTACCATTTTCCATAGTAACCCATACAAGCAGGCGAACCTGCTTAGGATTTATGGGCATTCCTTGAGGGACCCATTAGTACAGTCTATAGTAAGACTAGGTGGTATACACTATTCTGGTCAACTCATGAGCATGAATGATCTTTGCCTCTTTGCCTACATAGATGACATTGGTTAATAGCAATAATAAAAGTTAGATTGAAAAATGCCCCTAAAGTCATTTTGGCATGTCCAACACCCATTTATGTAGATAGCTTCCCAGCTATCTGAGAGATGGCCAGGCACAGTATTTTAAGCTGTTTAAAGTCCTATTTGAACTTCTGGGTGTCTGCAGCTAAGCACCATGCTATTCTAGCATTGTGTGATTGTTTTAGACAACATGTTTGAACATTGCCATGAGGTTCAATCTCCTGATATATTTGTAATGGGTCCATACCATCAGACCCAGAGTCGTTATTATTGTCTGCTGGTTGTTTGACAAAGAATTGTTTGTTGCTCTCCTCATGGGTCACAATTGAGTGAGGCCACTTAGGATACTTTCAGGAAAATGCATAAACATAAGGTTCTTTAACCTCAATATAGCCAGGATGGGCTTGATCCAGTACATTTCCCTCAAAATGTACTTTGTAATGAGCAACAGGCTTGTTTCCCTTCACAGAGCCCTTTTTGGTTGACTTGCTTAATGGTGCAGCTGCACTATCAGTTGAAACTGGTTTAGGCTTAGACAAGCCTCAAGGTACAATTGAAACTGGGTTTGTGGACCTAGTCACAATCATCTTTGGAGGAGGCAGCTTCATGCCTTGTTCCTTCTTATCTGATGAGGCAGTGTCTCCCATCTCCACATCCTCTCCCTGTAGACCAGAGTTCTCATAGAGCAGTGCTAGTGCCCTATCTTCAGGGTTTGACTGAAGGTACTGTCAATGGACCTTCCATGGTGAATCCTTTACTAGGCAAGCTACTCTCTTCTCCAGTTCCATAGTGGATCAATAGAGGTCCAATCAGGCCTCCTTGTGAGATCAATTTCATTCAGAGCTTAATTGAGTGCAATCTGCACTATGAAACTCTCAAGAATGTCCAGCTTGACATCCTCAGGTACTCCAGCATTGTGGAGGTGCTGCAATAGATGAGCCAGTTGCTTATCAGTCTCTACATTAGGCAAAGGCTTGCATGCTTTTGCTTTCTCCTTCCCCTTCTTTCTTGACTCCACAGCATTACTGGTACACCCTGAATATTTTAACCTGCACAAGGGCCTAGACAACTCACTGACTGTCAGATGTACTAACATATTGTCATCCATGTCTATCACATTAAGAGACATAGGAGTGGACCAGTTTTGGCTCATCCTGGGGCTTGCTAAAGTGGCTGGTATGTTGTGATCTGCTGATAATGCCTGAGTTACTACAGGGGCCTATGGCAACACATACTGGCCAAACTCCTGCAACTATACAGGCTGTATGGGCACTAGTCTGCTAAAAAATGCTTCTGGGTATGACAGTTGTCATACTTGCTGTGAGGAGCCCTCTACCAACTGCAGGGGAGACAGCATGCATCCCCTATATGGGCCCTAGTATTCCACAGACCCTTCTTGGGCTGCTCCTCACCCTTGTTGAGGTGTAGGGCAGCTTGATGCTCTGTATGCAGGTAGGGCCACATCTTGGCCCAGCCACCTCTTCTTTTCCCCTCCTTTTGAGCCACTAGCATAGCTTGATACTGAGTGGGGAGGTGGGTCTAGACTCCCTCCCTATTTGCTAGTTTTTTTTTCTTGTTTTCTTGGACAGAGCTTTACAATAATAGACTGCACATGCAGTTGTGACAAACTATGTGGGTAAGGAAAAGAAGAAAAATATGAAGTCTGCCTTGTAACAGCCAAAAATTGGCTAACATAATTAGATGAGCCATGGGTCAGCTTCCTGCCAGCATTAGCCACTAGTTGGCTGTCTGCACCATAAACTAGGAGTTCATGGCTGACTAAGATGACCTGCTTTGTCTTGCTAGTTGTCCATTCAGGTAGTGGTCAAGGGCCTCAAGGTCTTTGCATACCTCCAATAACTCCCAAGTCACATCTTTGAACTCCATCAAACCTTGAATTCCAGACCAGAATCAGTCCAATGATGACCTATTAGATCATCCATAAACCATTACTGGTCATCTGGGGTGCCAAAGTTGTATGGCTGAGGCATTGCCTAGTTTGGGAATTGTAGATTATCTGTAGCCTTATAAGGCTGCAAAAATGCTATCACTGCTGGCAATAAAACCTGTTTTCTCTAGAAAAAGGGAGAAGGAAAGCTGTCATGCTACTTCCATGCTATTTTTTCATAAGAAATATGTAAGCAATTTCTTGTTGTAAAAGTTAGGAAAATTTATCCCTTTCTCTGAATTGTTTCTAGAATAAATTAAAATATTTCATTGCATGTTCATTTTAGAAAGAAGAATTATATTGAGCTTTTCAACAGACATTGAAAGCCATCATGTATTTCTTTTTGCATTTATCTTTGGAAAATTTATACTTTTTCTTTGGTAAAGAGGAATTGAAAGCTCA
>JAGGAT010000729.1:0-18902 GCA_017657195.1 Termitomyces sp. T70a | reverse complement strand
TATTCATCCTGAGGCAGAGACCCTGGCTCAGACGCATCAGCCTCATCACCAGATCCCTGGTCCTGAGCACCATCTGAGCCCAGTTCCTCCTCAGGTGTCTTGGATGGCGCCACAGTGTGCGCTGCATGTACATGTCCTTGTGGAGCTGCTCTATGCAGCTCACGGCAGTCTCGAGCAAAGTGGCCCTTCTTGCCACAGTTGTAGCAAGCAGTCAGGATCATCGTATTCCGAGGGGGTTGACCAACGGCGTTGGTCACCCCCTTTGGCCCTGTCTCAGCCACCACTTGGTGAGGTTTCGACAATGCTTTGTGCCATGGGGTACCATGCCCCGGGCCTTGGGGTGATGATTCTGTCACCTGAGGTCTTACCGGCGCATGAGGTCCTCGAGGAACCTCTCGCCTTGGTGGCTGATCCTCACCCTGCTTGGGAGGTCCTGCAACAGTACATCCCGTATGGTTCTTGCTGCGCTCCAAATAGTGCGCAGCAGTCTTCCGACTGCTCTCGTAGGCTCTTGCCTTGGAAACAAACTCCTCTATGGTGTTCACTTCCAGGGCTAGTCCCCCATCACGTATGAGAGCAACCAGGATATCGGAGGGAATACCCTCCAAAAATCGCTCTCGTATTGTGAATTCATTGGGGAACACCACCATATTCTGAGCATGATCCAGCAGGGCATCATAGAAGCCCTGCACACCCTCTTCAACCATATACTTAACTCTGCAGAATGCATCACAAGCATCCTGCATTGTAGACAGTTGAACAAAGCGATCATACAGACCAAGGACCACGTCCTCAAAGGTCCAGTGTGCCTGCACCCAATTTACGTGTATAACGTGGTGCAGGTACCATTTGAGTGCTGACACACTCAAATAGTCCATAAGAGCAAGAACTTTTTCATGTTCTCATTCCTCTCCACCTACCTGAGCCATTGCGTAATTTACACATACACTCATAAGCCAGTCTTCAAGTTCACTGAACTTGAAGGATCCCATATATGGAGTAACAACCTTTAGAGATTCAGGTCATTTACCTTTTACTCCTTCCAGCATTGCTACTCAAACAGCTAAAAGCTGTTTAATAGTTGCCCGCAGACGATTGTGCATCGTCTGCCTATGAAACTTGTGCGCTTCCTCCACTCCAGGAGTGGCAAACCGCCCACAGTGTTGAGGAGGCATCTCAAACCTCCTTGGCTGCCGCAACTCCATACCCCCTCAAGGGTATGACTGTCTCGCATGGCCAACATTGGCCATCCTTGAATCCATCACCATGCTTCCAAAGCATGTTGGTAAATTCATTGTGGCAGGCGCAGGTTGGGGAGATCCCCTCCAAGCTTTGGAAGCTCTGAGGTGGGCCTCACCTTCCTCCTGCTTTACCATTGGAGGGAGTTCTGATTGAACTCCACTCACATTGCAGGTGTCCATAGGAGTGTTCCTGTGGAACCTCACACCCTGATCTTCTATGAAGGACTGACCATAGTCCTTCAGATCTCCCTGATGGAACTTCTGTAGAACGACATGGTCGTTCCATGTCAAGCCCCATTGTTGGGTTGTATTGCGCCATATTGGGGCACAATTGGGATCTGCTGTAAAGGCAGATCCTCCTTCAGTCAATGCAGCTTCATTAGGAACAATTGTTCCTAATGCCGCTCTCCTCTGGTGCTCCATTGTGGCCTGTCTGACCGCATAGTTCTGGGGAGTTTCCCCTGGCTGTTGAGGAGCTTGAAGCATTGAAAATGCTTCATTGACCAGAGACAATAACAATGGTTTGTCCTTCTTGGACAGAGGAGATGGCCAATCCAAGGATACTTGAGATCCTCGAAGCTGTTTCCTCTGGAGGTATTCTTTCACCTCTTGTTCCAAGAATTCAATGTAGAGTTTGATGAACTCTTCAGGGGCATTGGGGATAATATTATCCCCCAAACTTCGCTGAATCACAATATGTTTAGCCACTCTGGCAGCTAACCATTGTCCAGCAAAGGCTTTGGGAACCTCTACATGATCCCTCCAGAATGCGAGAACTCTCCAGTTGAGAATCTCATCCAGACCTGTTTCGCAATCTGTATCTGAGGTATCAGGTGCTTCTTCAGGGACCGTCTCAATGTAGGCTGAGAACGTTGTTCTCCTCCCTAAACCTGATGATGGGCCAGCTTGCAATGGAACTAGCTCCTCTACATAGGGTTCCCTATGGGCACCCTGCGCACCCATTGAGGTGCATTGAGGTCACACAGTTCCAACAACAGAGCTCTCTCGTAGCTTGGTCTGGCTCACCATGCGACACACACTAGAAGAGACTGCTCCAGTCTCTCCACCTTGTATGGACTGTCAACCATCATCTGATGGTTGAGTAGGCATAGCGGAGAAAAGGCCTCCTGGCATTCCTCCACCTCCCACACCCACAGCATGACATGACATGGCATCACTTCCTAATCCCTGTGGAGTGCTCTGGGGCACTCTGCTTGCTGAGTTCCTGGTATTATGCCCAGAAACTCCTCTCTCTGTGGACATTGATATGCCCACACACTACTATAATAGAACAAAACTGTTTTAGTGCAATCACTGATGGTAAAGTTAGAACTTCTTTTGAGGAAGTTTGGTCGCTTGCCATAGCAAAGATAGTCAATGTAGGTTGACTTAAAAAAATGTAATGCAGTTACTGAGCCTTTCATGCATGAGACTGTAAGTCAGAACTTATTTATTGATTCTGGCTACGGTTGTACAAAAAAGACTACTTGAGGTTACGTAAGTAACCTCACAACTTATATAGCAATTACATAATAAATAAGTAATAATAATAATAAAGTAATAATACTTTATACCAGTGCTGTGATGAGCATGATCCGTTACAGAGCTGCTCTACATGGACCATGGACCATGTTGGTAGTAACAACCTAAATAGAAAAAAGTAAGTCACTGTTTTAAAAGATTTAAGCAAAGCCAATACCTGGTATAATTTTGGCTGAGCCACTGAATCAGGAATTTGAGCAGAGACAATGTCATCTGTTGACCACCCAAAATACATGCTAGCCTGTGTGTCATGCAATTTCACTAGTCTATGATGAGATGAAATGCTTGCAGGTTCTCTAGATAGAGGAGCCCTGTTTGGCACCCTAGCTCTTCCTTCTACTAAGATAATCCAGCCTTTCTGGACATCTGCTGATATCATCTCACACTCAGCAATTTTGTGGCCTTGTCCCCAGCAATAAAAGCAGTGGAAACTGCCTCCTTGGGTTGCAGGTGAAATGGTGTTGAGCTCTTCTACTTGACTTCCATTACAGCCACCAGTTGACAAGAAACTGTTTTGTATTTCTAGCTGTCCAGCTTAGATGGCTTGCATAGCATTTTGAATGCTGCCCACTTGGGTTAGGGTTTGCTCCATAGTTACAATTGTATCTTGTAGATGAGCCATCTTTTCCTCTGACTCCTCATTCTTTACTTGTCTTTGAGCACCCTCTGCTTTCTCCACTTGTCCATCCCTAGAGCTTTTTCCAAAAGCACTGTCAATAAGAGTAGCTACAATAGTCATCACTTCAGACAACTCATACTTGTTGTCTTTGTGCCTGTTTCTAGCTGGCTCTTTATAGTGACTATACTTTGCAAGCAACCTCTCCTCTATTATTCCTGCAAATGCTGAAGTAAAACACTCTATAAGCTTGTCTACAAGAGACCCATTGCCCATAACATCTGCCAACGTCTTGGCCTCAGCCCTAAACTTCCTAAGAAGTGAATGAATTTCTCCTGTGTCACTCCTACTCAGCTTAGCATGCTCTCTGCAAATCCAATCTGGGCTAGCAACACTGCCTGTATCATCAACTGCTTCTGGGTAGGATTCTTTGATAAAATCTTTCCAAAAACTTCCTTCCCCATAATAGTCAAAACCTAGCCACTCTTGTTTGATCTGAGCATCCACATACTCTAAGATTCTTCTCTTTCTTTTCTTGCCATTTGTGGCCCCAGCATAGTCAAACAGAGTTTCCATCCTTTGGACAAACTGGCAAATCTCAGAAAGTTCACTGTGTCTAAATTTGGAAGCATCTATGCTATTTGCAAGTGGCATTTTATAACGATATGGTTGCTCCATTGTATTGGTCAAGCTAGTTGCCTCAACAATTGAAGACTCAAGTTTTGGTTGGGTAGACAAGAACTTCTCAGCACAAAGTTTTTGTTTTTGAAGCACAATGTCTGGGTCAGGTAGAATAGAAGTAGTGCTTTTAGAGGTAGTATGAGTTTTTCTTCTCCTTGGAGTAATAATGGTTTTTACCCTTGGTTGAGTAACTTTAGGTGTGCTGGGCCAAGACCCAGGTGGAGCAAAACTAATAGTATAGTCTCTTTTGGTGGGATTCCTTTCAGAAACCCTTTTAATAGTATTTGTTTTGTATAGCAAAAGCCCCTCATGGTGGACTCCAGATGATGCAAAATGTAAAGTTTTATATTATTTTAAAGTAGTTCCAATGTAATAGAGCTAGACTTTGTATAACTTTAAACTCTTATTTCAGTAGTTACAGTGAGCTTAGGTTATGTGCACACACACTTGTAAAACAGTTATAATTTTATTTCAAAATAAAACTTATTCACTTCAAAATTGGTTCAAAGTAGTATTATTACTATGGATAAACTAAGAAGTCAATCTAAAGTGCTCTTAAGCCTAAGTAGTCCACTCCCTGAGGACTCCAAGCCATGGCATGCTGATGGCTTGCCTGGGTTCCCATTTCCTTCCTCCTTTTATATCCCTCCATGCATGCATGAACCTACATGTTGTTTGCATGATTTTGTTATGCCACTCATATCCAGAGTCTGGTTGTGCTCTTGGCCCAGTCCAGACACATCCTGAGCCAAGGTTTAGCCTATGCCATGGGCTAAACCTTCCTTCAGCACTTTTCCTTCCCTTCCTTCCTGGTTTTTGTCTTTCCTCCTCCTGCTCGTTGTCTTTTATCTGTTTCTGGCGTGTCTCATCATGGGGATAGGCTGTATCAAGTGGATGCAGAGGAGACATGAAATTTGGACGAGGTTTCTGCACCAGAATGCGAGTGGTCGACAGGCTGATGGTGATGTCAGTTTTTGATGGGATGTTGATTTCGTTGGAGTTTATGTCGAAATCTTGTCTCGGCCGAGCACTGCCACACCATCGGCCATCTCCATTGTGATTGGCTTTTGATGGCTGTTTGCCACCTTAAGCTTGCTGCCATGGTCTTCGGTCGTCGTCGTTACACAGTGCTGGGGTCTTTGTAGAGGTAAGCCTCCCTATGTCTACTGTTTTCGACACCCGTTTACAGTTTTCAGCGTTTGTATGGTATATTGGGAGCTTATTCTGTCTGTCTCGGTGAGAGACCGACGTATTAATAGCGGATTTGAGGCCGAAATTTTGGGAATCACCCTGACCAGTTTTGATGGGAGCTTCCCGGGTCCTCTTTTGATAACGTACGCACGATGCATTCCTCCACCTGGGAAGATCACCTGGAGTGCTATTTCAAAATACATCCAGTCGTTTGCTACATCGAGTATTACTTGTCAACATAAACTCTGGCGGCCGACAACTGTCTGTACTTATAGATGGCCGGGCACTTCTAAGAGCGTTACCGCGAGGCGAATGGCATGTAGACCTGAAGTCACATAGTACTCTTGTTCGAAATGGTGGTTGTATCTGGCAGTCGGCGCGATTGGAATTCTTCCCACTGTCCGTTGTCCGCAATCAGCCATTTTTACCACGCGAGTATCTGATCTCGTCTTTCAATATGCATACAATTACCATTGAGTCGTACACCTTTCCAAAATTCGCGAAATATGCCTATGGATGTATAATCCAACCTGTCAAAATACAGCGAAATTGAAAGAACATTGGAGCATGTTAGGAGGTTTCTTCATGGTGTACTTAGAAATACATACAGTTGTCTTCAAAAATGTAAGACTTTACGAGTTACAGATAACTAGTAAACGTTGGCACTCCGCGGACAACATCTTCGATGGTTGAAATTTGCACGGTAGGACGAGCATTACGATCGTGCTTTGGACAAACCTGGCAACGTACACCCATGTCCTGAAGTGATTTCAATGCCGCAGAGACGGCATTGGGTGAGCGTTTATCTCCCATCTCGACCCAAACTCCATATGCTTCGGACTGAACGACCGGACCGCAGTAATGGCATTTTCTTCGAGTTACGGCTTTGCAAGCAGCGCGAAGCCAAGCTTCCCGGTAACGAATCTTGTGCCAGAAGGTACGTCAGTGCATTCCAAGAACCTTAAATTACCGATGAATGCAAATTACCCAGGCAACGACAAGTTTTGGGACAAGAATGGTCGCGACTTCATCGAGAGGGAGATCCAAGACATAAGGTACTGTCGATTCCATGATATCGGGATAGTCGTGCATAAAAGCGTAATTGAGAATGTCAGCTGGGTGCTGAGGTACCAGTTGTCTTGTTTTGTAGTGGTCAATTTTGGATCGGAACGAGTAAGATAAAACAACTCACACCATGCGAAGCCTACAGACATGCATCACACTGAAAAATTCATACTTTTCAGCAGCTTCCGCTACCTTTAACAGGTCTTCGAACGGCAGAAGATCAATGCCGGGATGACGCAAAGGGTATATATACGGGAACAGGTTTTCAAGTGTGGAAGCATCCTCAGACAGCGATACGGTCTCTCCATTAGTATTAAATGCAGGTGGAGGAAATCCTGCCGCATGAACCTCTAGGTTCTTGCGATGAATGCGAAATAGAACATTGTCGCTTGACTTGAACAGGATGTCGGCGTCTGATGCATTGACTGTTAATGATTATAGTCAATCCTAGAAGAAGCTAGCCATCAGAGAATTTCCATACAAGCTTCAGACGTCTTTAACTGTCGTTGGAGTTCTGAATCTTCAGGGAGCTTGGTGGTAGGAGAGGACATGATGGCAGCCGAACTAACCGTGTGTTGAAACTAGATAAGGGTCCCTGTCTGAGCGTCTAAAGAACCATCCTAGGGTCTAAAGAATCATCCTAGAGTCCAAAGAACCATCCTAGCGTCCAAAGAACCATCCTAGCGTCTAAAGAACCATCCTTGTTGAGCGTCTAAAGAACCATCCTGCGAGACTTCACATGGGTTATGCCACCCTAAAAACTTCCGTGCATTAGTGAGTGGTGACAGGACAATAGAAATCAACAAATGGGATCTTCGGACAAACATGCAAGAGAATTGCTTTTGACATCATGTCTTTGAGCATTCATGGTGAGCATAATTTTGTTCAACGTAAATAATAAGTTACAAATGCGAAAGTTTCGAAACAACACGGGTCAAACAACGACAAAGGCCGGCTCACAAAAAATGGACAAGTCGTATTGATCCATGACAATGATGTTGTTGTCATACCTATTGTTCATCGTTCTGCGGACTGTCGCTGGACAACCCTTTTGTACGCAGCGCACTACTCATCTCGTGATTCCCAAGACTTTCTGATTTCATCTGGTCTCTGATATTATGTTGCTCCGTGTACCAGCCGACATCGTAAGGAGATCTACTCACCGTGACAACTGAACAAGGTTTTCCTCAATCCTATAGTTGTGTATGTGGCTAACCAACTTTTGGCATAGACAAGCCATGTGCTCTTGTCCCTTCTGCATCTGTTTAGCTTCATGCTGTCGGGAACTACCACGGAATTGAGGCATAATACGACTCTGTGGGTCCGCGATCGGAAACTAGTATGGTCTCCTCACTATAATCGGTCTGTTGTGTACCTTGTGCATTGCTGCCCCACATCTGGCATAATCACTTTTTGTTTTGGTGATTGCAATTGTAACCTACGTCCACATTACACAACGTTGTAGCTATTGAGTGCCTCCCGTATTTAAACGGCCATTGCTCTACACTGGTGTCCCCAAGAGGCGTTCCATCGGTGGTCTGCATCAATTCCTTTCATTCATGATGGGTTTGAAAGATTCCTGCATGGTTCTCTTCTTCACTCTCTATCTCATTCACAACGCTTGGGCTTTCATGCCCGGTTTCAATTACGGCACTGTCAAAGTACGGGGTGTCAGTCTTGGTGGATGGCTTGTCCTTGAGGTCTGTTCTAGCCATTCGCTCACTTGATCCAAGGAATCCCTTACTTTGCTCGATAGTCATGGATCACACCTTCTATATTTGACAATACTGGCGACGCTCGTATTGTCGATGAGTATACCTTTGGTCAGTATCAGGACCGCACCAAAGCACTGGCAGCTCTCCAAGCCCACTGGGATTCATGGATCACGGAATCAGATTTCAAGGATATTGCAGCAGCTCGGTATGTAGATCGCTCTGGGTAAGAAGTAGATTTAATATCCATTGCCAGACTCAATCATGTTCGAATTCCCATCGGATACTGGGCATTCGATGTGTCTAGTGGAGAGCCATATATCCAGGGACAAATTCCCTACCTGGAAAAGGCTGTTTCTTGGGCGGAGAAGTATGGGCTCAAAGTGATTATTAACCTGCACGGTGCGTTCGTTTAATGTTCACACGACCGTTCCTCTCTAAGACTTGCATTCAGGTGTTCCCGGAAGCCAAAATGGGTAGGTTCTCTCACTCCGGCATAAGTTTCTGACAACCATCTGCTTCAGTTTCGACAACTCTGGACAACAGACGTCGAATCCGTAAGTTCAATCGTACACTTTGACATGTCTTGGAAGTGCTCAATGGTTCACGCAGATCTTGGTATCTTTCACCATCAAATGTGGACCGTGCACGTGCAATCATCAAACAACTCGCCAATACTTACAAGGAGAGCTCGGTTGTGACGGCCATTGCCGCCTTGAATGAGTGCGTTTTACCATAATCCTGAATGCAAATCATGAAGACTAATGAGGGACAGGCCGAAAGGATACTTGAATGATGATATGCTGAAAGTTACGACGCAGGTAAATCATCATTAAATCGAAGCGGAGCATGTTGAAATACTTTCACAGTACTGGTATGATAGCTATGGAGATATACGGTTAGTTTGACCCCAATAACTTTCAGATGTAGCATTTCTCTCATCATGTTAATCTAGCTACCCATACGGGACTTTACAGGAAGGAAATACCGTTCTCATCATTTCCGATGCATTCTTGGGTCTTGATCACTGGCAGACATTTATGCCTGTTACCAATTATTCAGGTGTAATGATGGATATTCACAAGTACCAATTATTCTCAGACGCGGTGAGTGTTACATCCAACGAACATTGACATTGCAATGACAACACGTTCTTGTTCCAGGAACTGACAAGAACCGATGAAGAGCACCTTCAAGCTACCTGCTCAGAAGGTCCTGTGCTTGCAGCTTTCAGCCTATGGACAATCGTAGGCGAGTGGACTCCTGCTGTCACGGATTGTGCGACTTACCGGGGTCGTGGTGGGAAACCTCGGTATGAGGATATTGTCGGTAGTTGCGCGGGCTTGTCAGGGGATGCATCGACCTTTAACTCGACTTACAAGACATTCTTGGGGAGGTACTGGGAAGCACAGGTAAATGCGTACGAGCAGAACCAAGGGTGGATTCAGTGGACCTGGAAGGCCGAGCATGCTGACGAGTGGTCATATCAGGCTGGGTTGGCCAATGGATGGATCCCCAAGGACCCAGCAACTCGAACTTATCCAGATATCTGTCATCAACAACCCACCGAGCAATCCCAAACCGGTCAGTATCAGAAATCATCAGCGGCAGGAGGGTTACATTCTGTCAACGCCTATGCTCCATTCATTTTTGCGGTAATTGGTTTCTTTGGTATCCATAACCTTCTGTGGTAGAGACGTTGCTCTACGTTTTGTACGTACCGTCTAGGTCGGGCGATTGTTGTTTCTCTTACGATATCCTGCTCAAGTTTCCCTTATGATATCCTGTTCATGTTTCTTCTATGATATGCTGTTCAAGTTTCTTCTATGATATGCTGTTCAAGTTTCTTCTATGATATGCTGTTCAAGCTTGTCTTATGATATGCTGTTTAAGTTTGTCTTATGATATCCTGTTCAAACTTTGCATTGTCAGACGCGTGAAATGATACAACTGATAACATACCAGACTTCTTTCAAGGCTTGTTAGTTTTCCACGATGTATTTCAGCTCTTCACCTGGGGCGTTCATTGATCCTTGACCTGTTTCCCCTGACATCGAACGTAATTTTTGCGAGAATCTTTCGGTTTTGCACAATTAGAGCCACAGTGTAAAAACGTTGAACTTGTCTGTTGTTTGCTAACATCTCCACTAGCACAACGTTTGTCGATACAATCATTGAAATAGCATTTCAGGCGATCTTTCCAAGGGCGGGGGAATGCATCGCATCGTACGTACGTGATCGGCCATTATTCTCTGTGAGCTTGGATTGCGCCTCGCGTTTCCCCCCTCAGATGTACCTTGAGTTCACATCGAGATTCCGACTTCTTTATCCGGTGATATCTCTTTTCCACTGTTCCAACCAGTTTCATTCATCTGTCTATTCATTGCTGTATTGCCCAATTGCTTCCGGGACTCCAGAGAATCATGTCGTCGACTATGGCTAGCCTTTTTCTATTCAGTAGCTATGTTAAGCTTGAAGCTTGAAGATGACGAACAGTTTTATTACAATACGTGACTCCAAAAATAGAGAATGGGTACTGAAGATTTATGGATGGTTTCGTACTTGAAACGTCACGCGATTATTATGCATTGATGGGTTGAAGACGCGTAAATAACGCGTAAATACAGATGTGGCTGTGAACATCAATCTCTGATTTCTTTTTTTACCGTTTTCGCTCTCGTGCTGGCTCTAGCGCTGGCACCTTCGTGGTTGCATATTTCTCGGAGTGATAGTAGGTAGTCAAGGTAGAACCTCCTAACGAAGGCTCATATCATAATGTCGGTTGCTGTGTGCATCTGTTTGTGCCTTGCAGGGATGCGGCATCGTTGGATGGGATTGTTCCTTTCATGTTATCCATCGCTTCAAGGGTTCTCATTTGCCGATGCTCCTCATATACATAGGCCTCATAATGAACCGCTTATCGGATGCGTCATTCGGGGGACATGGGCACCAGTACTTATCCCTGAACTCTAGCCACGTCACTGGTGCATCGTTGACATCCCTGTCACGGAGATGATCAAAAACTGAGGAGCAAGCGTAACTGTTTTGGTCAGGATGGTAAAGAAACTTCCTATGTACCCCTTTGATCACACCCGCAACTTCTCTCGATTAACGAGGATCGAAATCGCTCCACCGCATAACTTTGGTTCACTGGCCCTTTCCATATATTTGTTGGACCTTTGAAGCTGCAGCGATGTTTTTTCTGTCAAGCCGAAGCCTCGCCCATGAGTTAAAAGTGTCCCATGAGTCGACCTGAAGAGCGAGTCTATGTGTCCTATCGCCTCCTACTATATGTTATCTTCTACGCGCAATATCCGTGCGAAGCATCGCATAGAGTTTCCTATCTTGAAGAAGAACAGGCTTAGATCAAAATTACGCGGACCACTTTTCTGGTCATGACGTCAGCCCAGTGACATTGTCTCTAGTTTTGCAGTCGCTCTCCCTCTTTCTGTGACAAGCTTACTGTTGCAAGTACCCCTCAAAAAAAGTCATTTGGATGCCAAGGGGCCATAAAGTTTGTACAAAATTGCTTGAAGTACTCGTAATCCAATTTCTGCATTGGCAACCATTCGCTTCGATTCACTGATCGGTTCCACATTCAAGCATGTCTCCTCATCCACCAGAAGGGGAAAAGCGGGTCGGGAACGTTTTCTATACTCCCGGTACAAAGACTCCACGTCGAGTTCAGTGGTTGGACAAGGATCCTGTTTTTAGCTCGCATAATTTGGATGAACAAGGTTTAGACGTGAGTATTGTGAAGATGATTATAGCCGTTGTTTTCAACACAAACATTAACAGCCCGCCGCCTTTGAGAGACTTACACAAGCCTTGGAGCGCCATAAGGCCTCGTTAACAGCCCGAGTACATCACTATCTGCCTCAGCCAGAGCCAGCGCACACTATGGACATCAGTGAACTAGGATCGACTCCTCGAATACCGATCAGTCATACGCCTCAGAGCTACCCGTCTTTAAGTGGTATTCAGAGCAACGAATCCTCTTCTGCTACCTCTTCTGGTTCAACATCACCACATCACTACGTGCCTGGAAATTACATCGATGCCACAGAGCGCGTGGGATTACCAGGAACATCTGACCCTCTTATTGCTCAGCGGGAAGCGGAAAAGGTTGTTGATAGCCACATGAGGAAAGGCCGGTTGGGAGAGAAGCTGAAGCTCAGCAAGAGATGGAACAAGATGAAGAAAATGCGCTATGGGGGCTCAAGGTTGACTGACAACGATGATAATATGGATATCGAAAAAGATGCAGGCATTATGGCTCCCAAGATGCGAGGCAGAGGTGTCTTGTCGACTCTTCTCTCCCTATATGGTCAAGATTCAGACCTCGTATCAGGAACATCAACGCCAGGTGTTTACTCCATCAATGATTCTCCCGACCCAGACAATCTATGGTTGCGTCCCCGCGGGGACCACGACACATTCCATCGACCAGGCTCCAAAACTCCTGCAACTCCACAACATTCGCATTTAATGACAGAAGCTACTCCTGAGTCACCGAGCCTCAGTAGGCAATCGACGCTCCTTGGAACTGAACCAAAGGAGTCGAAGTTCCACCAGTTTTCCCCATCTGTTCTTATCCAACGCCATAAGAATGCAAAGACACGAAGTGGAGGAGGGGTTTTTGGTCCACTTATAGCGAGCACCGGTAATCTTACTGGTGTCGTTGCGCCTACGCAAAGTCAACTTCAACCTGATATTAAACGACCAGGTTACCGTCTATCGAGGTAAGTTATCTCGCCATATAGTATCTACTTGATGTTTACTTTGCACCAAAGATACTCGTTTGACGAGAAGCCTCAATTTTCCGGCATGGATTCAAGGGCTCCAAGTCGTGCACGAAACACGCAAGATGATGCGTCGTCGTATGCGCCTTCGATGTTTAGCGCATCAAGCTCTCCGCCTTCTCCAACTGCCACAGATCCAGGCCCATCCCGGTCAAAGTGGACAGGTATACTCAAAGACATGTCGATCCCCTCGATACGAAGTTTAGGCGGGCGTAGTGGGATGAGTACGCCTGCCCGAAGCGCATCACCTTCATTCGAGGGAGATGTGTTCCCAGGCTTAAAACGACCATTTGATATGGAGAATTGGAAGAAGCGGAAAAGGAAACAAGCTAGAGTTTTTGTATGTTTTTCGTGACCTTGTTCATTTTACCTTCGCTAATTGAGCATTGGCAGATCACACGTCACGTAGCACATATACTTGAACGACAGGCGTTTATCCTCAAGTTTGCGAGAGCGATGATGATGTTCGGTGCTCCTTCGCACCGTCTCCAGTCTCAAATAACTTCCACTGCTCGTGTGTTAGATCTCGAAATGAGCTGCGTCTATCTTCCAGACGTACTGCTTGTCAGCCTTGATGATAGCTCCACGAGCACGAGTAACGTCAAAATCATTAGACAAGCTAGTTCATTGGACCTTGTCAAACTCACGGATGCATATCGTCTGTACTGGAAGGTCAGCCATTATATTTCGGCCAATTCTGGAAATCGTCGTTGTATATCAAAATCACGCAGGTAATTCATGACAAACTATCGGTATCGGACGCATCCGCAGAATTAGATGTTATAATGGGCAGACCGCAGCTGTACAACTGGTGGAAACTCGTCCTTTTTGGCGGAATGTGTTCCAGCTCCATTTGTACCGTCAGTTTTGACGGAAGCTTTCTTGACGCTTTGATCGTTTTTCCTCTGGGTGCCTTGCTCATTGTCATACAGCTATTGAGTGTTCGCAATGAATTATATTCCAATGTATTTGAGTATGTATCTTTTCAATTTGCAACACCAGGTTGTTGACTTGGTTTCTAGAGTAACTGTAACTACTTTATTCAGTTTCATTGCTGCCGCGCTGGCCGCTTCCCGTCGTTTCTGCTATTCAGCTGTTGCATCGAGCTCTGTTGTTTTGATTCTCCCGGTAAGCTATATCTGTCATCTCATTATAGATATCACCGTTGACTTTCCATAGGGTTTTATTGTTCTCAACGGCGCTCTAGAGTTAATGTCGCGTAACATCGTCGCTGGTTCTGTGCGTCTCTGCTACGCCATAGTATACGCTCTTTTCCTCGGGTTTGGATTGGCGATGGGTGCAAAGGCATTCGTACAGATTACAGGACAGGAGATAGTTGGTTCAACTGATGTCGTTTGTGCCATTAGCCATTATGAAGGTGCCCCGTGGTATCAGCAAACTCCATCGAAGGTTTGGGGTACGTTGTCCTTCTGACTTTGATGTTGAGATCCCCGTCTTCCTGACTTGATCCTGGCAGCGTTTCTAACAGTACCCATGTTTTCGCTCTTTCTGAGCCTGCGAAACCAAGCACCTTATAACGGAATAGAATTGGTATGTCTGAGATCATCTATCTTCATCTATCTGATTATCTCACAACAACATAGCCCCTACTCGTTGGTATTGCCTGTGTTGGCTGGGTTACCAACTACTTCACAGGCACCGCATTTGTTAATCAGACAGATATCAGTGCTGCGGTTGGGTAACTCATCGTCGCATTGTCCTAACGATTCGTCTGAAGAATTTTCGTCCAGTGCGTTCGCAGTCGGTATCGTTGCGAACATGTATGCTCGCATTTTCAAGGGCAACGCTTTTGTTGTCATGGTTCGTCGTTGCAGACACGAACGAGATCTCAAACTGACGGGACTTGTTGTATTTTGCAGATCACAGGCATTCTATTCCAAGTCCCGTCGGGTCTAGGAAGCGGTGGCCTGCTCAACTACGTTTCTCGACAAACTCATGGGGATTCTAACTCCTATCTTTCTGGCTTCCAAACAGCTCTCAAACTCGTCTCCGTCGGCATTGGGCTAACTGTGGGCCTGGGAATATCACTCGTGTTAATGCATCCCATACAAAGTAGACGTCGAGCTGGTGGAATTTTTAGTCTTTAATTCATTTTGTATTTATTCCTGGTAGATTTTAAAGGTCTTTTTGGTTACATCTCACTGCCTAGACTCTTACTACTTCTTCGCCTATTCATCCATATATTCTTTAGAAATTATCATGCTGGATCTCTCAGATTTTCTGGGCCTCTTCATAATGCCAGGTACTTTGCACGCAAGTTTGCTTTTAGGACATGCGATATTGACGAATTATTTTCTTTCACTTTGCTTTCCTTTTTGGACGACTTATAAGTTAGCATTTGGTATGACATTATCAGAAACATCGCCACACAACCCATTCACTGGGTGCAGGAACCAATATTCTTTAGCAAAACATTGTAAAGACACAGTAGAAAAATTTCATTGATTCTAGAATTTTATTTGAATATTTCTGTCAAAACCATAGAAAAAATACTGTAACTGAACTTACTCAGCTGCTGGAAAAAACTCAAGCAGCATCAAGGAAAGTACAGTCCAACATTGGTAAGAACAACCAAGAGTTGTTAACTGCATTTTTACAGCTCCCCTTGATGCTAAAGGTGATGTTTAGTTACAATATTTTTTCTATTATCTTTACCAAAAAATTCAAATAAAATTTTGAAATTAATTGGATTATTTTTACAGTGTTTTTACATTGTTTTGCAAAAGAATAAGTCTAAGTCCAAAATATGTAAATAGACAATAGTTGAATCTCAGTAAGAAGTCAGGGTATTAGGAAACATCTTTTGTATTTCTCTTAATTTACTGGTTTTACCACACATTAAATTTGAATTAATTGTTATACTTAATATTGTCTTCAGCTCAACTCCTCTTTGAATGATGCATTAATGATGTTTTTCATGTTTTGAATCCTGCACAATACATCACAACTTGCTCTTTTCTGTGTTCATGTGAACTCTGACATAAGTACACTGGGAGTGGCCTTGGGCATTTTTGAGCAAATCTCATCAAAGTCCACCCTGCTTCAAATGTCACTCTCCTCCAGGCAAACCTCTGGTTAATAGAAGCAGGCAAAAAAGTGATTTGAACTCCAGCAAGAATAAAATCACACACTCACAACATTTCTGGATAATCAGAGTGGATGGAGTACTCTCTTAGATTGGGATGGGGGGTGTTTGAAGGTAAGGCTTTGATGTTTTTTTTCTGACAGCTACATGGTGCCCTGCTACAAAGACATGCTCATTGAGGAGTTTATTAGCAGCTGCTGCCAAATTGCAAGTCACCTTCAAAGACAATAGAGTTTGGGTTGGTGACCTGTTTTTAATCTTCTTTAGCCATGAGCTGAGGTGATTGAGCCAGTTTGCAGGCCATGCTTGAACTCTGTAAGAGCAACCTCCAGGAGTTGTAGCTAATCACACAACTGGCAGAGGAAAATCCAAAGTATATTAAAACCCATTACAATACAACAGAATATAGCTAATTACCTGGTAGAGGAAAATCCAAAAAGAACAAGTCTAAGAATTCTCCAAGCTAGGAGCCCAAAAATAATAGTGCAGCCAGTCACCTGACTATAACAAGTGTGGCTGCACTGGAGTTAAGAATGATGTATGCTGACATAAGCAGCCATTGGCAGGCTGGAATCATGAAGTAAGTAAATAAAAATAGTAATAGTGACTGAATTTGAGAAAAAGGAATAGAGAGGGGAGTTTCCTGACAAACTCAAATACTGCAATGGTTTAAAGCTACTTTATATTGAAAACTATATCTGTCCAGGATAGGCATGGAGTTTCTTTTAATGTTAGTTGTAGCTTGCTGCATAGTTGTTACTAATTTTTTGGCCACTATCTTAAGTATATTGTTAGAGCATTGAATTGCAATGAAATTGCCTCGAGAAAAAAAGTAGTTTCTGCCTGAGAAGTGCTAGTGGCCAATGCAAACTCTGTGGCTTGTAATAGGCAATTGACTACATTACCAACACAGTTGAAGAGTTTAGTTGCTACTGCTTCTGCCAGTATCCCTCATGTTTAATCTGTAATATTGTGCTCTAGCAAAAAAAAAAACTATTGGAATTATATTTTTTGCATTATTTTCAAGTTTGTTTGGGGCTATTAAAAATTAGTACTGCAGTTATCTGCAGTCAAACTAGCTTTATACAGTTGTAGAGCTCCACAGCCAGAATCTATTCTTTTGATTCTATCCATTATCGTTTGTTGTTTACTAATTTTACTAGTCTAGTGTTGCTGCTTATCAGAACACCTATTTTGGTTTGTGCTGGAAGTTATCATAATAACAATGGAGTGTCTGAGGTATTTGTACTGCCAGCACTAGCTCTAGAAGATGTTTTGTTGACCTTGTTGACTTGAGACATCTTATTAGGCTATAAGAATATGTGAGCATTGGTAAGTAGATAGAGGTGTGGCTTGTTAAGCCAGGAGTAGTTATGTTGTATATTAGGTATATTGAAACCTTAGTTTCTTGAAAACCAACCAAGACTCTGAAAAAGATTTTAGTAATTCAAGATCAAGATTTCAGAAGAGAAGATACTATGTATGTAACTATAAGGGCAACTTCTGAAGGCTATGGCTCAATCACAAAGCTGGCAGAGGAAAATCCAAAGTGTATATTAATGTATGTATAATAGTTAATAATAGCTACAGTGGCTCAAAAAACTGTTCCAATGTTTTATACTTTTTGAAAGATGACATTGGCATGAAGGATTGGAAGTATCTAAAACTTTGATTAGATCATGTAAAATACTATGGCATTGCAGCTACAAATTACATCTTAGCCTATATAATTTAAATCAAAACTGATGGAGTAATGGCCATTTTAAAATATTCACTCATCAGGACAGTTTTTTGAGCATCTTCAACTTTGCAGATTTATCCTTATTTTAGTTAGAAATAAAGAGTAAGTTGCATGTGGGAATATTAACAGAGTCATGTAACTATGTTTGGGTATATTTGGAAGTAGTTCAAGTTGGTTGAACCACATCTTGACCTTCAACCACCATTATAAAAGCTACTTCTCCTGCACAATGCTCTACTGTTGCTTCTCTCCTTGCTCAAGGGTATTCTCTGCATCAGATTGAGGCTAAAACTGGTCTAGAGAAGTCTACTATTGGGAGGATCAGTAGAGAGTTGGAGGTGGACAAGGAAAACCATCCTGGAGGCCATCCAGCTAAGCTTACTCCACATGATAAACAGGCTATTGTTCAACAAATCTCAACTGGGAGACTTGATACAGCTGTTCAGGCCACTAATTTTATAACAACATCATTTCCAATCCTGTCTCTCTTCAGACTGTCCAGAATGTGCTGAAGGAGGAGGGGTATTAGTCTGCTACAAAGAGGAAAGTTTATGCTCAAAGCTAGACATAGGCAACTACAACTTAAATGGGCTCAAG
This sequence comes from Termitomyces sp. T70a, assembly GCA_017657195.1. Lineage (NCBI taxonomy): Eukaryota > Fungi > Basidiomycota > Agaricomycetes > Agaricales > Lyophyllaceae > Termitomyces > Termitomyces sp. T70a. The sequence continues at coordinate 608 of JAGGAT010000729.1, read as the reverse complement.
AGCATCAAAACTAGACTGTGGAGGACTGGAAAAGAGTGTTGTGGACTGATGAGACAAAGATTAACAGGATTGGGTCAGATAGAAAGCAGTATGTGTGGAAGCTAAAAGGAGAAGACATTTCAAACCAAACTACTACATCTACTGTGAAACATGGAGGAGGGAATAATCTCATGGTATGGGGCTGTATGGGTTGGAATGGGGTAGAAAAGCTGGTAGAGGTGGTGGGGATCATGAATGCAGAGCAATACTGTGAAATTTTAGAGGATGGAGCAAAGAAGAGCTTTGAAAAATTAGAGATGGAGGAGGGTGCCTGCTACTTTCAACAGGACAATGACCCCAAACACAACTCCAAGAGGGCTAACAAGTAGTTTGAAGATAACAACTTTGATGTCCTCTGGTGGCCAGCCCAATCCCCTGATTTTAACCCTATTGAACACCTCTGGGAGTACCTCAAAGAGCAGCTTAGGCAGTATGAAACACCTCATGGTGTGCATGAATTGTGAGAGAGGGTTGCAAAAGAGTGGGATAGAATACTAGCAGAAGTATGCCAAAGACTGATAGAAAGCATGCCTAGAAGGATTCAAGCAGTTATCAAGGCAAATGGAGGA
>JAGGAT010000728.1:0-18920 GCA_017657195.1 Termitomyces sp. T70a | reverse complement strand
AGTTAGACAGACAAGCTCATACAAAACGGAGGTACGACAAAGTAATGGCAAAGGTAATATCAAGACTACTCTAGCGGAGTGCTACCTACAGATTTAAATAGGGAGATCCGGGACCGGGTCAAGGAGGTTTTGGCCTGGGGGTGGCGATCGGGGTTGGTGCGCAGTGCTAGGTATCCAAGATATTGAATGGCGTCGGAGCTGGTCATGCGGGGCGTCCGGGGGTGGTTGTGCGGGAAGCCCAGTGATTGGTGGGTATTTGGGTGACTATGTTGGGTGGGGGGTCGATCGGGGGTTTTTGGGACGAAGGCGGGCGCCGGACATGATGCGGGGTTGATGGGAGTTGTGCTGGGGTGCCGGGGCTGATGGGAGGGGTGCCGGGGTGCCGGCTTGGGTGGAGATGAGTCCCTTGGGTGGAGGGCAAGGGTCCAGTTGTCCCGGGGTGGTTGGGGTGATCTGGTAGGCGTCTGGGGTTTGGAACTTATAGTGCGGGTCATGACACGCAGATGGCAAATAGCTCTGGACAGAGAAGGACAATGTTGGCATTGTCTCCAGCTTCCAAGCCATGGTCTGCACATCAATACAGTGCATTGGGCTTCCCCATACTCCTTCCTAGCTTGTGGTGCAGGAAGAAGTCAAAGTTGGCGAGGTACAGGGACCAACAAGCCTGGTGATGGTCGAGTTTCTTAGCCATCTGGAAATACTCCAGGTTTTTGTAGTCTGTCCAGACTTTGAACTTGTGCTGCACACCTTCCAGGAAGTGACGCCACTCCTCCAGGGACCAGATAATGGCCAACATCTCCTTATTGTGGATTTTGTAATTGTGCTCCATGGCATTGAGGCTCTTGGAGTAGAAAACCACAGGGTGCCATTTCTCGTATCCAGAAACTGCTGGGACAGGACTGCACCGGTTGCAAAGTTGGAGCTGTCAGCCTCAACACAGAAAGAACAGTTGTTGTCAGGGAAGATGAGTGTAACGGATTGTGCTCATTACAGCACTGGTATAAAGTATTATTACTTTATAGTTATTATTTTACTTAGTTATTATGTAATTACTATATAAGTTGTGAGGTTACTTACATAACCTCAAGTAGTCTTTTCGCACAACCGTAGCCAGAATCAATTGATAGGTTCTGACTTATAGTCTTGTGCATGAAAGGCTCAGTAACTGCGTTACAATGAGGATGGGCTTGGAGGTGATGGTGGATTTTAGGGTGTCAAAGACTCTTTGCTCTGCATTTCCCCAGGTCCATTCTACGTCCTTTTTGGTGAGGTCAAACAGCAGCTGCGCATGATGGGAGAAGTCCTGGATGAACCGCCAATAGAAGTTGGTAAATTCCAAGAAGGCCTGTACCTCCTTCTTGTTCTGGGGCTCTGGCCACTGAGTGACGCCAGCCACCTTCATGGGGTCCATCTCTGTCATACCATGAGAGATGATCAGCCCAAGGTACTTGATACAGGTCTGCTCAAATTCGCATTTCTCTAGTTTGAGGTAGAGCTGGTGTAGGCAGAGGCAGTCCAAGACAACTTGGGTGATGCGACAATGTTCCTCTAAGGTTTTAGTGTATATGAGGATATCATTGAGGTATACACACACTATGCCATCAGCAATTAGATACTGGAAGATGTTATTCATCATTGTTTGGAAGGTGGCCAGACTGTTTGTGAGCCCAAAGAACATTACCAGAGGCTTGAACAGCCCACAGTTGGTCTGAAACGCTCCCTTCCACTCATCCTCTTCCTGGATGCACACATTATTGTAGCCTTATTGGATGTCCAACTTGGTGAAGTAACACGCACTCCAAAGATTGTTGATGAGTTTGGAGATGAGTGGAAGTGGGTAGCAATTCTTGACAGTCATCACATTGAGCATGCAATAGTCCTGAACCAACCAGAAGGAACCATCCTTCTTCTTGATGAAGAATACCAGCCAAGCCATTGGAGACTTTGAGGGTCAGATACACTTGGACTTGAGATTCTCCTGGAGGAATGCATCTAGCTTGTCCTGCTCTTTGGGCACAAGTGGGTAGACCTTGCAATTAGCAGGCTTTGCATCAGGCATCAGCTCAATGGCATGGTTCCACTGCTTGTGCTCTAGAAGTCAAACAAGGCCTTGGAGAAGATGTCCTCAAAGTTGTGTAGGTGGTTGGGAACTGCATCTTGGAAAGCCCGAGGTTGGGTGTTCATTGCAAAGGCCTGGGCCAGCTGCTGGGAAGTGGTTTGGCTGGCCCAAATCTCCTCTGAAGAGGGGGGAGTCTGTAGGGTTATTGTGTAGATGCGGTCTCCTACCTTGATGGCATTGTCTGGCTGTTCTGGGTCCCAGGCAAGTCAGAACTCCCCCTCACATCCCTCTTCCTGTCCAGAGTTTCCTCCACCATGCCTGTTGTCCTTATAAAGAGCCTCTTTATGAGGGAACGCCAGAAGCAGGGAGTCCAGCAGGTCAAGATCTGTGAAGGGGAGGTGTCCTACTTGACACACCCAGATAGCTGCATGTTCCTGCATAGTGGTGTGCCACTCCTTTTTTCATTCCTCTGCACAAGTGGCACAGCGTTGGGGGCATTGGCTCATCCTTACCTCTCCCTTGGTCCAGTCAATTTCTGGGTTGTGCTCCCACAGCCAGGTGAAGCTGAGAATCATGTCCTGCTTCCCTAGGCTGGTAACTGCAAAGGTGGCTCATTTTGCATACAACTGGTAGCAGAGGACAAGGTCCACTACCTCATGAATAAAGCTGGCTTTGTTTGGGGTACCATCAATGTTGTAGACCAGATTCAGGGAGAGGAGAGGTCAAGTGGTGAGTTGGTGGCGTTCCACATAGCCCATGTCCACAAAAAGTCCAGTTGCTCCAGAGTCTAGAAGGGTGACAATGCTGTGGACTTGCTGAGTATCCATGGTTTCCACTTTGACATTGAGCCAGAGTGAGTTGGCAGACAGGGTGGAGGCTATCACATAGCAACACAGGAGGCAGCGCTCTCAAGCAAAGACTTGAGGCCTTGTGGGGGCTGGGGTGTTTATGGTAGTTGGAGCAGGGGAGTCAGCAGAAGCTATATTGGTCTCTTCTACTGACAAGCATGCAAACCAATTAGCACTAGGCAGTGGGGGCATACTGATCACTTGTTGCTCCTTTAAAAATCCTCCTCTGGTGTCTCTACATTGGTTGGGTTACTCAGCGCTTCTTTCTCGTGACCATCCAGGGCAAAGGCATGCCCACAGAGTCCCATGCTGCAAGGAGCTGCAGAAGGAGCTCTTCCTATTCCTTGGGGGCAAGGAACTGGACCTCAAGGCCTAGAGGGCAGCGTTGGGCAAAGTGGCCAGGGGCACTGCAGTATCAGCATAGGAGCGGAAGGGCAGCGCATTGGCAAGAGGCGTCAACATCCATTGGCACCCCTGGGGGCAGTGCAGGGCAAGCTGGAGGGGCTGCTAGGAGCAGTTCTGTCATTGGAAACATGCAGAAACACTGGGTAGGAACCAGGGGATGAGCAGTGGGGGCAGGGGCCATAGTCCAGTAGAGGTCACACTTGAGCTCCATCAGCTGCTACTGGTCCCAGGCCACTCAGTACCAGGAGTCCACCTGATTGTCTGCTGGCCTTCCTTCTGCCAAATTGTCAATGCAGTCCATCAGAGCACTGTGCAGGCCTTCTCAGAAGGTGAGGCAGAGTTGCAAGCTGTCAGAGTAGTTGGCCTGTTCCACAAGAGCCCAGAATGAGTTGATGTACTTGTTGAGGGACCATCTGCCTTGTCCATACTGGTCCTTGTCTTAGAGGGCCAGCACAGCAGTCTTGGTGGAGTTATGGGGCAAGAACTCATCCTAGAACTCCTGTTCAAAGGTGGCCCAGTCTGCAAAACCAGTGACCCCCCCAGGGCGCCGAAAAACCCTCATTGTGTAAGTGGCAGCTTGTCTGGACTTCATGTAGGACAGAACCCATGCAATCTTCAGCTCATCAGAGAGGAAGTTGTTGCCACAGAGCTGGATGTAGGTGATGCAGAACTGGAGGAAGCATTTTCCAGATGCATGGTCACTGTCATGTGCATTGGGGAGTGCCAGGTAGGGGATGTTAGCACATCTCTCTGCTGGTGGGGGCAGCCTCATTGCGGGGAAGTGCAGAGTCAGCATTGGAGAAGGAGGAGGTGCAGCAGAAGCTGCGGGAAGGTGCTCAAGAAGTGCCCAGAGGGAGTTGGAGATAGTATTGGTGGTTTGGCAGAGGGCAGAGAGTTCAGAAGTGTGGTGGGACAAGGAGGTTTGGGTGATTTGCACCTGGGCTTCTAGTTGAAGCAAGCAACTCCAGGCTTTGTTCTGCGGGGCATCCAGGGTTGGATCTGAAGGGGCAAGCTGAGACATAGAAGCAGAGGAGCTTAAGACTGGTGAGGAGGCAACAGATAGGGGCATAGAATACTAGGCAAGCTATGAGGAGCTTCCAGACCAGAATTAGGAGACTTGTTCTGCTGTAAGGGCAACCTTTGAAAGTTGCGGCTAATCACATAACTGGCAAAGGGGAATCCAAAGTATATTAGAAGCTAGTAGAGTACAACAGAAAGGATAGCTAATCACCTAGCAAAGGGGAATCCAAAGAGAACAAGTCTGAGGATCCCCAGAGCCAGGCATCTGAAAATAATCCCAAAGGTCACATGACCAGCTTATATACATGTTGGATGGAATAAACAGTCATCACATGACTGGCTTACATACATATTGAGTGGAATGAACAGTTGTCACATGACTGGCTTATGTACATGTTGAGTGGAATGAACATTGGCATGTGCACATGTGCATTGGACTGCGCTTGAACGAGGGCATCCCCTGACAATGTTCCTCCACCCAGAAATATGCTTGGAGATGACTTAGCACAATGAATTACTGCTATCTTTAGGTGCAGCCTGCTCACATTCTGCATTGCCAGCAAATCGCTCCAGCACTGGCAAGCATGATGTAAGCATTAGTAATCAATTGTATATTTAATGGCTTATTAATACAAGACACTTTGCCAGCAAATAGCTCCATTGCAAGCATGATATAAGCATTAGTAATCAATCATATATTCAATGGCTTATTCTTTGCAAATACTTTTTGATTTGATGTTGATTATTATACAGACTAATAAGAGAGTTTACTATGTAGTTTTGTTGTTATATTTTGCTATCTGCATATTACAAACCATAATCTTCAAATTCTAGATATGATTGAGATGATTGACCACATGAAAGGGGAGCTGTCTAACAGAATTCTACTGGTAGACTTGGAAACAGAGAAATTGGTGATACCTGTGTTATGGTGCTTGTCACAGAGAAGAGACAGGGCTGTAAAGAAGGGGTGCATTTAGAAGAAGATGAAGGACTCATCTCAAACTATTTATAAGAGTGTTGACAAAGTAGTATCCCATGTTATCACATGATAGTAAACATGATATTTGGAATCACATGATATGCAAGATCACATTACATGGCTTCAATTTTTGAAGACATTCCCACACATAGTCCACCAAAAGTGAAAACCTCAATTTATTCTAGATCTCAGAATTCCTCTAAAAACATATATAAGGACTGAGTCATAGTAACATAGGACAACTCTCAAAAATGGCTCAAATTGATAGTAGAATCAATAATATTATAGAGTTGCAGTCTGGCAACATTGAGAATCAGAAGTATAGTAAAACTGATAAACATCTGCTAAAAGGAAAGGAGTGGACCCAAGAAACTGGGAAAATGCTCAAGTATCAGATGATGACCTGAACCTGGAAATCCAGGAAGAGATATTAAATCACTACAAGAATAAGAAGTGTGAAAACAACTCTGAATCAGACCACTTGAACACTTTATGCCAAAAGGCCCTCTGGCAGTGGACACATAGTTATGGGAAAGCAAAGAAACAAGCATATAGATCTCTGGAATCTGATGATAAGATCAAAATCATCCTTGACTATTGTAATTGGTCCAAGCATCACCCAATCACGGATGAAATAGGTGGTGGAAGATTGAAACCCTTGAACCAATTGTCCAGGAAAAGCACCTTGGGTAGGATATTCATGGAAGTCAGGCATATTCATGACAACCCAGCTGATTGTGATTCAGAGGACTCAGAAACTGGGGACAAATCTTCATGCAATGAATCTTCCAACAATGGGAATACAGGCCTGAGTGATATTTCATCAGCAGAGATTCAAATAAAGTAAATCTACAAAGAGTGACTAGAAAACAACAGAAGATGAGGCAGAAAAAGAATCATTGAAAGAAGGGTAACTCAGGACATATCCAACCTAGGATAGCATTAACCATAAAGCCCATACCTCCCAAAAAATACCATAGTAGTCTGGATGTGCAGAGATTCATGCAATTTACAAATAAATGTTCAACTTATCCAACATATGGACATGTGGAGATGGAATGCCAGATAACGTTGTACCTAGCTTCTTGACTAGGAAAGCTTGGACTTTCTACTTATGAGAGGTTTTGAGACAACCAAATCAATGGAACCTTGAGCACTTCTTCAAAGAACTGTTCAATGACTGTTTTCTGATTGACTTCTGAAACTGGCAGAGGAATAAGCTGTGGGATTATCATCAAGGAAGACAAGTTTCCATAAAAGAATATATCTCCAAACTAGAGGAACTATTCATCTATGTTGCCTCAATCAGCACCAGAGAAAGGGTAGTTAAACTCTTCAATGGATTCAAATCTTCTATTACAAGGAGGTTATATCATGCCAGAATAGACCCTGAGATAGCCAGGTGGCAGGAAGTAGTGCACAAAGCAGAGTTCTTGGAATGAGCTGAAAACATAGATTTAGATGATAACTGAGCTGACTCTGTTCACAAGGGTCATAAGTATCAAGTCAAGTTTCAACTGCAGAGAGACTGGACACTTCACCTGCAACTGTTTGCAGAGTTGAACTGTGACTACCATTACCAGGAAACTCCCTGGGCTGAAGTCCAATAGTATTAGAATGGACTTCCAGTTCATGGAAGGTCTTCAGGATGAAGCATTAGGGCTTACTCTCAGTAGGAGCAGTAATAATCCCTGTCATTGATGAACCACTTGTGAGTGGTCTGTTAATCCTTCCTGAGGAAGAACTGGAATCTGATTGGGAACACTCCATATCAGATGACTCTGGACATACCTACTTCTATTGGAATGAGGACAGTGAATTGGAACTAGTTTGCTTGACACTGCTAATCAACTTGGGAGGCAAAACCTCAGAGTATAATTTCCATAGACCCAATGCAGAAGTAAAGATAGAATTATTGTGGCAGGAGGAAAGAATCTGGAGAAGACCTGAATTGGTTGGTAGTGCCATGACAAGGAAGCTTGAGTACTTGCTAGAATCCATGCAGCCCTACCCCAGTGACCCTGAAAACTGCTTGCAGTACAAGAAAAAATGTTTCATGTCATACAACATCAATGATCATGAGATGACCCTGTGGGATTTGGTTTGGGGGATGGACTTCATTGTGTCAATCAATGACCTTGCCCAAGAATATTATGAAGTGGGTACCTGGTATGCTAATCATTGTGCCCAATCCTCCCAAACCAAGCTCACTAGAGTGGATTGGTATAAGACCCTGATGATGGGTGATGTCTGGGCCTGAAACGTGTCCAGGATGCTGGAACTGGGGGCACCATATTCTTCCCTGGAACAGGAGACTCTCCCCGTGACTGGAAATAAGTTCTGAGTCTATCTAAAGGCCCAATGGGGCAAGAGGCATTATAAGATCCATGATGTGGGTCTCAAAGTTCATGTGGAAGCTGAATATGGTAGTCTCCATAATACAATGTTTGACTTGGTTGGATGGTACCAAGGCAAGATTGACAGGGCTCAGGAATCAATTAACAACCTTCTCAGAAATGACATGATGGGAGGACTAGGAGGGGGTCTTTCTGGGACACCATCATCAGCTGACTTGGGTGTTGAATGGCACCCTGATCCATGGAGATACACTGGAAGGGCTTGTTGGATGAACCTTGCCAACATAAGTGAAGAAATGTTTGAGTTGGAATTAGATGGCCAACAGGTACTAGCAAGAACTTACCCCTCATTGATGCGCCACAATATCCAATGGAAAAATGAACAACAACACCTGCCCAAGCCTTTAGTAATTGTAGTGAAGGTTAATGGCCACCCACTGATTGATTTAGGATTCTTAGGTAATTTCATAAGCAGCACAGTGGCCAAACAACTCCACATACTCAAACAAGAGCTAGCTATGGCAATTCCGGTTCAGCTAGTCATGCAAAGCTCTTGGTCTAAGGTCAACTATGGAACTACTGTCAGGTTGGAGTATCAGCATATTTCTGATGATTGATACTTTGACATTATGAATCTAAATGGTTATAATTTAATTCTAGGAACCCTGTAGATCTTTTAACACAAGGTGACCTTTGGATTGAATCCAGCATGCATTATAATTGGAAGTTTGGAGCCCCTTTCTTTAAGGATAGCCCTGGAGTATCTAGACCATCTACTTGGGCTATGGGAATGTATGAGGAAAACCTTGACAAAGTATAGAAGGAACTTATGGCATATGCAGCTCCTCTCTTTTGATTTGCAGCTGACATGCCCCTACTGCCATTGCAAGCCATCAACTATGAGATTCCACTAATCAACAAGACAAAAATTTACCCTTGGAGACTGTCTAGATGCCTGGAAGCACTTAAACTCCAATGGGATGAGAAATGTGCCATGTATGTAAGAACTGGATGATGGGAAGTCACTACGGCTGGTAACGCTATACCAATGATGTTTCTCAAGAAACCAGGACTTCCCAGGGAGCTGGCTAGGCTTCAAATAGAAAGTGACAAAAGTCTTCTCCATTACCAGAGATCAATGGTATTTTATGATGGGCAGCCCAGGCTCAATACCAATCTATTATTGATAGGCAGGATACATATGAACAGATCCAGATAATACCTGAGCACATACACCATGGTGCAACAGGGCAACTGCAACGTGCCTGCTACTTACCAAGTGTTAATGAATTTTTTGTTCTCATTGTACTTGGGATGATTTATGGACATTTTTTATCTTGATGATAGAATTGTATATTCAAACTTGTTACAAGACCACATCAAACATGTGAAAATCGTTCTTGATATTTTAAATGGGAAAAAACTCTACATTAGTGAACAAAAGAATAAATTCTTGTATAAGAAAATGAAATTGCTCAGACACATAGTGAATGACCATAGCATAAGGATGGACCCTGACAAAATCAATGCATTAGTAAAATAGAAAGTCCCTACTAATTGTGACCTACTGCAAGGAATTTTGGGCATGGTGGGATACTTAGTCAATGATATTGACCAAGCACGTGTTTCTATGAGGATATTACATGAATTGACTAGGGACACAGTCCCATTTCAATGGGAATACACTCACCAGCAAACATTATTAAAGATATAAAATGCTTGGCATTCAAATGTAAGGACCATTACAGAGTGCCTCTATCTTACAAACAAGGATTGGAACTAATTAACATGGTGACTGATGGCTGTATTACTGGCATAACAGGAGTCATCAGTCAGGGACATGATTGGAGGACTGCCATGGTAGCAGCATTTTACTTGGCTAAATTGAATTCTATGCAGCATAACTATCCAGTTCATGAGATTGAAATGCTCATGAGCATCAAAATAATGTTGAGACATTGCGACATACTGCAGGGTGTCAGGTTTAGGTGGTTTATTAATCACAAGGGATTAATCCACTTGCTGCAACAGAAGAATCTTTCTGGACAGCAGGCACAGTGGTTAGAAAAAGTGGGAGAATTTGACTTTGAAGTCATATATGTACTAGGTGAGGACAACATATTGACCAACATGCTCTCATGTTTGTACTCCAATGATGAGCCTGGGACAGTTCAAGCGAGGTCGGAATACACATATCATGACATAATAGACAACAATACCTTGAATGGCCACTTAATATTGATGCCAGTATTGGTGAGGCAAGAGGGTGTGAGCATGGCACTGAGCTCAGAAGGAGGCACAGAAGGCCATTGACCTAGAAAATAATGTGGCTGTAAACCAATTTTGGGTGCTGAAACTGGGCACCTGGAAATTGCAAGAGAATTTGCAGCATGGATGAATAAAACCTTGTCCTTTATGGATCTAGAGGACAAAGGAAGGGCAGGTCCCTGGAGAAAAACCACTAGGGAAACAATGCTATGAGCAATGAGAGACTCACAATAAAACTACCAGCATGCTTGCAAATGGAGAATCCAACCAGTCCAAATGTGGAAGATGCTTCCCAGGCAAACAACTATCAGCTGTCAGAAGAAAGCAGAGAAAAACTATTGGACCAGTACTTAGCGCAAACTTCTCAGACACTAAACGACTTCATTGATTTGCTGAATCCTGTCTCAATAGACAAACTTGTACAACATGGCAAGAAACTGATTGATTTGAAGGATAGTATCCGAGGAAAGTATGAACAGGACAACTTATTCAAAGATATAGTAAAAAACCCTGCACATTACAAGAACCTTGTACTAGAAAATAGATTAGTCTATATCGAAATAGCACATGGAAAGAAATTGTGCATTCTGTTTGCCTTGGTAAGAGCAAAGAATATTTGTGAGATAGTAATCTTTGAGGCTCACTTGCTCTTGGCACACTTAGGACATTGCAAGACCCTTACTTACCTTCAGACTCTTGTATGGTGGAAAACAATGAATAAGAATGTACAATCCTTCTGTGATATGTGCACCACATGTCAAAGAAGTAAGCCAACTAACCACCCACCTTATGGGCTACTTACTCCATTACAAATGCCTATGCAGCCCTAGAAGGTCATAGGCATAGACTTTGTAGGGCCCCTATCCAAGTCAAAGGATCATAAAATGTCATATGACTTACTGGCAGTAATTATCAATTATCTCACTGTCATGATGCACTTAGTTCTATGTAGAAGTAACTACATTGCCAAGCAAGTAGCAGACCTTGTATTTTCTGAAGTGTACAAACACCATGGATTACCTCAAGCTATTGTAAGTGACAGGGACACTTATTGCATGAGTACTTTCTAATCTCATCTACATGGGTTGATCAGGACACAACTGAGGATGTCATCTGCTTATTACCCCAAGACATACAGGGCTACAGAGCAGGCAAATAGAACAATTACACAGATAATTAGATAATGCATAGGGAATAATCAAAAATTGGGTCACTAAACCCCCAGCCATTGAGCTCATAATAAACTTGGCTAGATCTGATAGTACTGGCTACTTGCCATTTTTCCTGAATACCAAACAAATTTCATGACCCCTGATATAGAACCAGGTACCATCAGATGAATATGCAGGCATACGGGTATTTGCCCAACGCCTCAGGACTGTGATCATAAATGCTCATAACTACATCCTTGCAGCCAGAGTTAAATAGACCTGACATGCCAATAGGCACCGATGCCCTTCACCTTTCCAGGTAGGAGATTTGCTCTATCTCTCCACCAAGGATATGACATTCTCCAAAGGGTTAGCTTGCAAACTAATTCCCAAGTATCAGAGACTGTACTCCATCATTGAAGATTTCAAAAACAGTTCCTACCAGATAAACCTGCTGGCCAGTATGTGTTGACAAAGAATTCATGATGTTTTTCACATGGCTCTCCTTAGGATTCACAAGCCTAATAATGACAGACTAAGGTTGGATGAATAGATTATTGGAGAGGAATTGAAGAAATAGGCTGCTGAGCACATTGTGGTGCACCAAGGTGCTAGAACAGAAGCACTATTTGAAGTCTTATAGAAGGCAGGAGATAAGCCTTGGTTATCTTACTCACAAGTACAGGATCTCTGGCTAATTTACCCTTACTTAGAACTCATTGGGGTCGAGTCTATTTTGGAATTGCCAGAAGGAAGCGGACATCCACTATCTGACAATCCTCAAGTTTTTTTGGGGTTAATTAATTTTGATGTAGTACTTGAGGAGGAGCAGGCTCTATTTAGAAGCCCCCTCCTCAAACCACCCTCACTGTCCTCTGATCTTCCTCTAGCTTGCTTTACTACCAACCTTGACATGCACTACTGCACAACTCAGCATAACTCAAGGTGGATTCTGCAGGAAATCTAACTCAGTCACAATCCTCCACACTCCACTCCATCACCCTTGGATTAAGCAGGACAGCTGCACCATGATGCTATGCTTGTCCAGGGATAGTCAAGCATTTTCCAGCATCATTCTTCATCCTTTCCAAGCCGCTCTCTTCTTAAACTTTGATTTGTCAGTGTTGACTGCCAGTCCTGACCATCATGCTATGCTCCAGCCTCCCTATGGCTATCATTCCTTCACTTGCTTCTTCAACTCTGTCCCCATCAAGCAGTACAAACATTGGGTGGCAGAGTTTGACTTTACCTCCAAACAATGGACCATCCCCAAGCATTGCATCATTCCTGGTGCAATCTACACCAATTCCTTTGACTGCAAGCATTATCATGAGCTTGTGGCACTTGGCTTACTTACTTCCTGCAGAGACATTGACCAGCAGAAGCTTGGCCTCATACAATTTTGCTTGATCAACTATTTGACAACACATACCATGCTGTAATGCGTATTACCAACATAGGGAAGAGGAGAGGGCCACCAAGTGCAAGGACAGTGGAGCATACTTTGGCACTGGAGGGTTTGATGAACTCATAATCTTCTAGAATGACCCTCTTTCCACTCAGGATGTTTTGGATGAGTTAATGTTGGCCTCTATTCCCCTTGTCACTGGCAATTCATTTTCCTTTTACAGTCCTATCATCACTGCTAGTGACGGTACTCCTATTCCTAACAACTACATGCCCACTAGTCCCCAGATTCTGACTGAAGTCTTAAACACCACTTCTATTTCTGACCCTATCCCTCCCACCAATCTTGTTTCCATTGATGGACCCATTGTGACCACCAATACCCCAGTTAGTGGTGCCTGTATGGAAGACGTCACCATGGCCTCCACTGCAGCTGAAGACTTCCTCACTGACTTCGCACTCTAATTTACCTACCTCTTCATTGCAAATACACCCTTAACCATTGCCTTCTTCCACCATTATATTATTTAGTCAATCCTTTGATAGCCCCCACATCTCAACTGGAGGGCGCATGTAGGTAATTGCTGTGATTGTGACATCCCTTAGACATTTGTTATTTCTTGTCTTTCCTTTCTTGACATTCTCTACTTACATAATCCCTCTAAAACATTATAAGAACTGAGTCATAGTAACATAGGACAACTCTCTGAGATACAGGACTTGAACCAGTTCCATTCATGGGATTTCTACTCATGTGATGTGACATCTAGCTATTTTGCAGACTTGCATTACACCTTATTAATCAAGAATCAAAGGTAACCCCTTCTGACTGAAGGGAGGGTGTGTGTGGCTGCCTCTGTAGTGCACTAGAGGGGAAAGTCCCCTCTGAGGCCATTGGAGGTCTCTTTAGTTCTCTGTGGGCTTTTGAGAGGGGGGGCTCAGATCATCAGCCCCTTTCGGTGGTACTCCTGTTAAGGAGTATCAGGATAGTTTTTACCTGCCTGTTTGAGAATGAAAATTTCCACACATGGTGGTTATGGATCAAGGAGCCCTCTATGGACACAAATTTTCAACTGGAAAAACCTCAATCTATTCTAGATCTTGGAACCATGCTGTAACCACACTTAATGGGTTAATAGTAGCTTTGATATTATGTGGTCTCATTTCCCATGTTTGAATGCCTGTTTTGGTGCCACAGGCCAGTTTCTTGTGCTGTCATTCCTCTTTTCTACTCTTATCTTCTCCTTCCCCATTTATCTCTTCCTCCTTTGTATTCTTCCATTTATAAGTTTCTGTTTCCCCTTTTGGCTCCTTTCTCCATTTATCTTCTTTCATTCATCTTCCCTTTGTATTCTTCCATTCATCCTCTCTTTATCTCCTTTCAGCCAACATTCCAATTTGGTTATTCTTAGATCAGATCTCCCTTTGATCTAGATCCTGTCAGATTGATGCCATTTTGGTGCTTTTGTCAGTCCCATGCTTCCCTCCCATTACAGTGGTTGGACCATTATTGAGTGTATCAGTCTGTTCTGTATTTCTTCTGGTGTATTTTGGGGAGATATTGTTGCTGGAACTTGTTTTACCAGGAGGCTTACAGTTTTCAGCCTTAATGGATGTTTATTTTGACTTCTGGTGTTTGTCATGTTCCAAATGGTGTGGCAACATTGTATCAGCATCTTTCCACCTCAGGGATTCTCACAATGCAGTGGTTCTTAGAAATAACATGCTGCATATATAGCTCAATTGAACACATTATAGTTATACTACTGCCCGGACAGAGCACCAACACTGTCCCAGAAACTGCATCGCGACATACATCAGTGATTGATGTCGCGGTATCAGAAACGGCTTACCTGCAACGCTGTAATAAGGAGCTAGACGTTTTAATTGGTTCGACAACAGGTGCACCGGCCACAGTTCTGTTAAAGATCATTTCCGTCGACCCTTCTGCCCAGATATTCCATTGAGGTGTTATTGTAGGTACCGGCTTAATATTGGGGTCAAGCGACATCGCAAAGTCAAGGAAAGAGTGCGAAAAGGCCGTGTCAAAATCAGGGTTACTAAACGGAGGAAGCCCAGGACTGTACAAAAAGATGAAATTGATTGATTACAGAAAAGGAAGATCACGTACGATGGGAAGTAATATACAACATCGTCTCCATGGTGAGCTGGCGGAATGGCAAACTGTCCCTGAAACATTTTGAAGTCAAGCACAAAAACTTAGGGAAGAAAAATAAACTCACCTTGAATGACATATTCTCGAATGCATGCAGGAGGAAGTAAGTCGGACATATAAAGATGGCTAGTATAAAGATGAAGGGCAACTTGGTACGAGGACCAAAGATGAGAACAGTTACCTTCGCCCTGGATGGCATTAACCTGATCAATAGGAGCACCTAGATCTGCATACTGGGCTGTAGCCATCGCTATCTCCTGTGGGCCGAACTTGGGAAATAACTGGCTAACATATTCTGGGGTCATGACTGTATCAGCCGTACTTTGATTTACAAAGATAAAGCCTTCAAATGTATTTGTGACTGCAAGCAAGGCCTCCTAGCTAGATATGAGGTTCTGAAGGTAGATGAAAAGATGAAATAGGCACACCCCGTTGACTTTGTGTTCCTTCATAGCCTGAGTTGGTCGCTGTGTGATGAAGGACCCATCGACAACAGGAACAAAGATGAAAGTTCCGAAAAATGCACTAGTTGAAAGGTTTACATTAATGGTTTGCAACGTCGTGGGGTCGCTAGCTCGCAGACAGGCCAGAGTGTCTGCTGCAGATGTGCAACTGGATCGTGTGAGGAACGTCAGATGTACTCGCTATTTTGAAGTTTTACCTCGCTTGAGAGACTACCTCGTTATAAAGTGTCTGAGAAAGATTTAGCACCAAATCATAGTGTACCTCAGAAGTATAAGGACCAACTTGAGGAATAATGTCGTCAAAGGCATACTGTGAGGGCAGGAAGGTCGAGCTCGTAATGGCTGCCCGAAAAAGAGGAGGAGATGTCTTCCCGTCATGCGCGATTACATGCTGAAGAACTGACCCAGCACCTAGGAGAAAATAACAGATTCATACTATGAGATGAGAATGGCCACTCGCAATCAAGCAGGTACTTCACCAGCGGATTCACCCCAAATTGTGACTTGAGCTGGATCACCACCAAATTTAGCGATCTAAGAAAGATGAGACATACACCTTCAACCGAAAAAGAGAAATAAATCTGACATTCGTTTGGACCCACTGCAACGCAAACTCTTGATCCACTGGCCAGGTACTTCATCAGTAACCTCAGTACGAAAACAGATAGAGAGAAACACACATAACCCTGCGTTCAGGACCCCTTCAGACTTGACCTCTTTTCCTGCTAAGAAACCATAGACACCCAGTCGGTACTGAATCACGACAGCGACCACACCACCGTTGGCTTCGCGGATGAGGTCCTCTCCAGAAAAACCCGCCGCGCTACCCGCTTGGTAACCACCACTTGATTTTATATAAGAAACGTCAAATAGTTGAGCAGATTGATCAGTACCCGTGGATCCAAACCACCACAGGCTTCGCTTTCGTATCTGCGTCCGGCATTTGAGGAGTAAACACGCTGAAGGACTTATTCGCAGGCTGACTCCTTGAAAAATGGAAGAAAAATACGCACTTCAAGAAAAGACAATCCTCAGAAGTCGCTGCAGTGGCTCTCGCTGCCAAGTCATGAGGTTGAGGATTTGTTGGAGAAATACCATCACCCGCGGAGGGGCATCCAGGCGGCTCAACGTTGGCTTGTATGATGCCCGGCACAGTTTCCGGGGTCCTTGGAACCTGCCAGCGCTGACTTCCTGTGCACAAGAAGCATAGTCAATTTCTCTCAAATGCACTAGATGAACAATACTACCCGTTGGTGGAGCAGCATAGCGGATACCAAGAAAGCGGGTATCTCCTGTTGTAGTATTCAACGTGCCTTGGTAACTTGCATATCCCAGGTCTACGACCTGAGCTGAAGTCAAAACGACAGCGAGGGGAGACAAGATCGCAAGAGTAGTGAAGATCATGTCAGTAGGTTTATTCCTCGGACCTTTCGCATAGTCTGACATTTTATACGAAACGCCGTCAGAAAGTTATTTGGTCCTTGATATCATTTAGTGATTGTGTACAGGCTCGTTATGTAAAGCTCCCTGAGCTATCCAAGACGGGCCGGCAGAATTAGAGGGAACGAGAGCTATTTGACATTCTCGTTGCCGGTAGAACAATAGAAAGAAGACCTAGGTTGGGAGCCGATGTAGAAAGGATGGAAAACTCATACAAGGTCAAACAGGGTCAGGTGGTGCTCAACTCACACCAGAACATTGTTCAACGATTCCTGCTCTGACGGAATCAACCAGAAAAGCAATGCTCTGAAAGATCACTCGGCAATAGATTGACTCCGATTACTCAGTCACCGTGAATCATTCTGCGTTCCAACAGGTTTCTATCTGTAGAAGTGATGTTACCAAGTTACGAAATCAAAAAATATCCAAACGATAAGTACTAGGACTGACAAAAAGCGAGTACTACCCCAGCAGACTAACCTTCGGCTTCATTGCAAGAAATCTTTGTGTGAATCAAATGTCTCGTAAATAACACAAAAATACCAGTGCCTTCTCCATGCTCTATTAACATGGAACAATCATCCCACGCGCATCACGACCGTATGGGCAAGTACTTCTGATGTCAAGTTCCGGAAGTTACATTCGACTTTCGTTCCCACTAGAACCCAATCACTTGGCCAGATCTAGAAAGTCATGACTGTCGAAAGTGCAATAATATTATTCAACAACAAACTCAAGGCGCAGCATTGGAGCAGGAAGGTTCTGCGCACGCTATACAACACTTTACTTTTTGCACATAGGAATAATTAGGGCGTTGGTGTGAATCAGACCGCGATGAGCATGTTGGGAATTCAGACAGAGAACCCGGCAAAAGAAGCAGAGCATGTGGTGTTACAAGTGCTGAGAAGTGTGTAGCCACTACAGGATCTGTCTATTAGTTGACGTAATCATAAGGTTTATTGCTGTCTTCAAAATAGTCGTGGCTGGGAACACACCAATGAGAGCTTGTTTCATACCCAAACTTTGGACAGCAATATCTCAACAACCACACAACATATAGATATAACCTTGGGTGTTTCTGAATTGTATCAGTAGGCTCTAGTGCAGTCCAGCATTAGAATACATAATCTTTTTTAGTGTAAAGTGTCATCTGAATTTTGAATTTCTGCAGCTAGGATGCAATTTCTTTGAGAATTAGACATGCAAATGATTATTCCTGCAAGTATGTAGAGGACATACAGTATATCTAGTGCACCATAGTTATTTGGATGAGAGAGTAAATATGAGACTGTGTAATTAGCTCAATCCACATTACCCATCAGCCTTGCTCTACACTGCCATCCCACCATCCAATAACTCATACTCTGCCCCCATACTGGGAATCAAAGAGATAAAAAAAAGGCCAAAAAGCAACTGGATGCTGAGGACTTTGTAAACAGTCAAAAAAGGGGAACACTAATCCTATCACAATCAATAATATGTCTTGTCCCCAACCTAGACTCCTCAAGAAGGACAAAAATACTCTATTTCACCCTTCTCAAAGCCATATAACTCCACAGAATCTCATGGATTGCATTTTCCAACAAGTAATAAAGATTCCTGAACCCATTGATGATAACAGTGAAGAGCAGAGGAATGATTATGAGCCTGAGATTGGTGATCAAATTAGCAGAAATCCATCTTTCATGGCTAGAAGACAAAGAAACAAGTTAGAACAAGCTCAAAAAGAATCTGAATTTGACATTCCTTTCAAAGTGGTGCAAAACAAAATGTTGACAATATCACATCAAAAACACACTTCATTGATTTTTTGGAAACTATTGCCAAGCAGATGAATACTTGGCTCCCTCTATTAACATACATTGCATATATACCTTCATACATACATGCTCAAAATGGCAAACTTGTTAGGAGAAGAAAGCAGTTGTATTGGATCAGCAGGAATGTCAGCTCATATTGTCCAGAGTGAAGGGGTCAAGGAGCTTGTCATTGATGGAGAAGAGAGAATATTGTTGGACCAATCAATGCATTCTCTATTTTGCTGTGGGTGTATGAACCATGTATGCCCCCAAAATGGAATGTTGTTATAAGTAACTCAGTTAGGTGGTAAAATGTAGCTGGTGGCTACAGATAGAACAATCTTGCATGTATCATGCAGTAGCTGAATCAGACTATAATATCAGATTTGACTAGATACATTGTGAATACAAGATGTTGATATGATGTTGCCAC
This sequence comes from Termitomyces sp. T70a, assembly GCA_017657195.1. Classification (NCBI taxonomy): domain Eukaryota; kingdom Fungi; phylum Basidiomycota; class Agaricomycetes; order Agaricales; family Lyophyllaceae; genus Termitomyces; species Termitomyces sp. T70a. Next base: position 111 of record JAGGAT010000728.1, on the reverse strand, counting down.
ACCATTTGGAACATGACAAACACCAGAAGTCAAAATAAACATCTATTAAGGCTGAAAACTGTAAGCCTCCTGGTAAAACAAGTTCCAGCAACAATATCTCCCTAAAATACA
>JAGGAT010000727.1:0-19063 GCA_017657195.1 Termitomyces sp. T70a | reverse complement strand
GTCTGCTACAAAGAGGAAAGTTCCTATGCTCAAAGCTAGACATAGGCAACTATGACTTAAATGGGCTCAAGAGCATCAAAACTGGACTGTGAAGGACTGGAAAAGAGTGTTGTGGACTGATGAGACAAAGATTAACAGGATTGGGTCAGATAGAAAGCAGTATGTGTGAAAGCTAAAAGGAGAAGGTATTTCAAACCAAACTACTACACCTACTGTGAAACATGGAGGAGGGAATAATCTCATGATATGGAGCTGTATGGGTTGGAATAGAGTAAGAAAGCTGGTAGAGGTGGTGGGGATCATGAATGCAAAGCAGTACTGTGAAATTTTGAAGGATGGAGCAAAAGAGAGCTTTGAAAAATTGGAGATGGAGAAGGGTGCTTGCTACTTTCAACAGGACAATAACCCCAAACACAACTCCAAGAGGGCTAACTGTCAGGTTTCGCTGACTACAAAGGCTTCCAACTGCAAGCAGGTCCTTACTAGGCAGACTTGACGTCTGAGGGAGTAGTCCCAGACAGAGAGCAGGAGTTCCGGAGGAAGTCCAAATGGGTGGGAGGTGCTCTGGGAGTGTGTGGAGTACCAGGGAATGAGTGAGAGGGTGTCAGGGTTCCAGGTGAAGTCTGGAGATGAGGGGAGTGGTGAGGGAGGTGTGCAGAGGTGAGATAGAAGTAACCGGGAAACTGAGACAAAGTCTGGGAGACTGAGGTGAAGAGAGAGAAAGAGACTTAGAAAAACTGGGAGACTTGGAGAGAAAAGAAGATATAGATTGGCAGACAAGTTAGACAGACAAGCTTGTACAAAACAGAGGTACAACAAAGTAATGGCAAAGGTAATATCAAGACTACTGTAACGGATCACTACCTACAAGTTTAAATAGGGAGGTCTGGGGTTAGTTCAGGGAAGTTCAGTCCCAGGGGTGTTGATCGGAGCCAGTGTGTGGGGCTGTGTACCCAAAGTGTTGATTGGCGCCAGGAGTGATCGTGCAGGACGTTCAGGGATGATTGTGTGGGAAGCCAGGTGATTGGTGGGTGGTCAGGGTCGGTTGGCTGGGTAGGTGGGTTGGTCGGGGTAGTTTGGTGGGAGGTGGGCGCCGGGGTTGATGGGGGGTTGATGGGTGGCATGCTGGGGTGCCAGGGTTGATGGAGGGTGTGTGCGGGCACTGGGGTTGATGGGGAGTATGTTTGATGAGGGTCCTGGTGTCCCAGTGCAATTAGAGAGGTTGTGTGGGGTCCAGGGCCTAGGGTTGGTGTGGGTGTTGATGCGGGTTGTGACACTAACAAGTGGTTTGAAGACAACAACTTTGATGTCCTCTGGTAGCCAGCCCAATCTCCTGATCTTAACCCTATTGAACACCTCTGGGAGTACCTCAAGGAGCAGCTTAGGCAGTATGAAACACCTCCTCATGGTGTGCATGAATTGTGGAAGAGGGTTGCAAAGGAGTAGGATGGAATACCAGCAGAGGTATGCCAAAGATTGATAGAAAGCATGCCTAGAAGGATTCAAGCAATTATCAAGGCAAATGGAAGACATACAAAGTACTAAATACCAAAATTAGAGATGTTCAAAAAACTGTCCCAATGAATAGATATTCTAAAATAGCCATTACTCCATCAGTTTTGTAAATTACATAAGCTAAAATGCAATTTGTAGCTGCAATGCATAGTATTTTACATGATTTAACCAGAATTTTAGATACTTCCAATCTTTCAAATGTCATCTTTCAAAAAGTATAAAACATTGGGACAGTTGTTTGAGCCACTGTACATTGCATTGTAAGAGTGTTGTACTGTCCACTACATACATATTATATGCCACATTGTAGCAGTTCTACTACATCATATAGTATTTTACATTGTAGTAGCTTTGCTACAGTATAGTAGAGTCTGCTGGCTCCATAGTACATGATATAAATGAAGGTCCTTTAAGAGGTAGGACACTAGAGGACCCTCCAAAATTTGTCTCTCATTTTGTCCTTCTAATCCTTTTCCAGCCACCCTTACTATAATTTTACTTTATGCATTTCCTCAAGCTCTATCTACTAGTACAACTTTCAGGACTCCAGCTGCACTCATTATCTGTCCATAATTCATATAGTGTTTGGCCTCCAGCATAATCACTTTCTCATTTGGACGCTCTCCAGGATTTCACTGATTTGGATTAGGGTTGGTGGTATCTGTTGTTTTATACAGCAATTTCTATATATCACTTCAAAAAGTCTCTGGAGCTTCTTGAGAAAAAACTGTTGGAAACATGCTATGTAATCTCTAACTTGTTTTTCTCGAGCTTTACATAAAATCTATCTCAAAAAAAAAACAGGAAAAAAAAAGTTGAAGATTCTTAATAATTTCTCTTGAGATAAAGGAAATTTTTTCTTTCAATTATTTCTGAGGTATAGATAGATAAAGTTAATCATATTTTGAGTCTTTTTCTTAAGAAGAAAATGATGTTTACATTATTGTGTTCCTTTGTGAACACTGGTTGTATTTCTTTCAAGTGTTCACAAAGAAACATAATAATGTAAACGTCAGTTTTTTTTTGAGATAAAGGAAAATTTTTTCTTTCAATTATTCTTGAGATGCAGATAAAATTAATCATGTTTTGAGTCTTTTTCTTACTTAAAAATGATGTTTACATTCCAATAAATCATTGGTACAAACCTTGTGGCCAGAAGATGGGCTCGTATGCGCCTTTCAGAGCAGAACGGGGCAGAGTCCATGATTAAGTTGAGAACAGCTTGACTGTATTTGGCTTTGTTGAAACTACATGGTTACTCTCCATCGGAATCTCTCTTCAAAGCATAACCTCGATGTCTCTGGCCAGAGCGGCGTTGCTGGTTCGCCCGCGACCGGCAGCTTTACTCGTCTGCCGCCGTAGTGCATCCTCTTCTGCTCATGACAGCCACCACGAGGATAACACAGAACATTATCCGAGAGAAGGTTATCACATCTATCTCTCCGGCTCCTTCCGTCTGACAGGTTGAGTAGGGTTCACTGGTCCGTTTTGGAGAAACACATTTCTCGCCGCATTGCTTGTTGCTGCAGCTTACAAATATGCACCTGAACCAACAAACGATACGTATTTAACACGTTGGATGGCGCTGTACTATACTCCACGCGACAGATTATTGAATCTGGCTGTAAAGCATACCGCTATGTCTGCTGACAATTCCGACACGGCGCTCTTGCTTGGCTCTGCTCGGCCACCTCTAGTACATCGCTACCGGTACCCTCAGTAAGTAGAAGACTTATAGATACGGGCGCCTGTTAACTGAGATCTACAGGTCATTTGAGAAATCGTCAGCATTCCTCTTGCCCGTTGGAGACACTGTAGACACAAGTAAATTTACTGTAAAAGGCGTCGACGAATGAATATGAGAGTGCATACTTAGAATATGTAATGTTTTCCTCTCCCGAAATAGCCAGCCATGCACGTGCGAAAGTTGAAATAACAACACTCGTTGATAGCTCGTGTTCTTTACTAGCTTCGAGCAATTGCATCCTCACCGTCCAACTCGTCAAGGCCGGTTCCCACTCGTGAGCCCATATACCAACGCAGTTGCCCGCGTATTTGCTGTATGTTCCTCTTTTCTGCGTAATGCTTACGACTTCTTCCTGTCGTGTTCTCGTGTTCTCTCTTTTTTCAAATGTCGCCCTCGCTGCCTTTCCACTCATCGATTTCGATCGCATGGGCACCGTTGGTCTCGCCGGCGCGTTTACTGGTTTGGAATTGTTCCAGAATACCTCTTCCTCCCTACCTTTCGACCCCGCCACGTCTACTATATTTTCACGTAACGCTGACGGTGCCCTCACTCGTCTCGCGTCTACGAACATAGGCGGTCGCATCTTAGCCAGCTGCACATTGAAAGACACTATCTATGTTACTGGGAGTTTCTCTTCCATTGGTACTGCCTCTGTCAGCAATGTCGCGTCCTTCACGCCGTCTTCCGGATCATGGGCGCCGCTCGGTTCAAACGGTCCCAACGGTGAAGTTCATTCCGCATTCTGTGATACAAGAGACAACAAGGTCTGGGTAGGCGGAACTTTTTCCTCCCCGGGGTCGAATGTCGCTGTATGGGATCCCAAAGCGGGGGCCTGGTCGCATCCCCCTTTCGTCGGTTTATCGGGTGCACAAGCCAAAGTCCTTTCTATTACAACGAACACATCCGACTCAAGCATTTTTTTCGCCGGTTCATTCGTCACCACGTTTCCTGGAGACGGCACAGCGTTAAACGGCACTAACAATCCCAACGTTCCCTTCTCACAGGGCGCTACGCCATTCTCATCCTCGCTTGTTCCTATTCCTCTGGAAAATGCACAGGTCGATGGTTCTCCTTCTACCTCTGATCCCCACTTCAACAACATTCGGAACATCCTTTGCCCGTCAGGTGCCGATGGTGCCGGTAATTCCTGGTTTGCTGCGGATTCATCTACGGCACTTGTCACTGTTCGCACCTTCTCCTTCATCTCTGTTAATGGTGTTCGCCTTGGTAATACGTTCCAAAGTGGTCACGGGACCTCTGGGTTTAGGTGAGTGAGTTTGAACTCGTACAATTCGTTTATAACTTATTGGAACAGTGTAACTACCATTCCAGACAATGAGGTGCAAACACTTCACTATCGTGACCCAGTCACAGGACAGACTCAGAGTTGTTCCGATCCCTGCCCTCTTTCTATCGATTCGTCTTTGCTATATCAAGATTTCCTTTTCGATAGCACCCAAACTATCACTGGTGTCCAGATCAAACTATCGGAGTTTACTGGCACAGCTGCAGGCCTGCATATGCTGCAGCTCCTCTCCTCTGGAGCTTTCGCGTCCTCAGTCGATTCCAACAACGATGTTTCTTGTTTTGCGCCGAATCCGTCCAATACAACCCGCACCGGGGATTGGGTAGTTAAACTCGCGAATACACATATTGCTGGCACAACACAAACAGTCCTTGTCGCCGACGTCGATGCCGGTACATCCACAGCGAATGGCCCTACGTTTACTTGGATGCCCTACGTCTCAGCCTCTGGAGACTATGATATAAACTTACTCGTACCTGGCTGCACCAGTTTTCAGGACTGTAGCTCGCGTACGTCTGTCAAAGTCACTGTTTTCCCCGGCGAGGGCCTACAACCGAGCGTTGCAACCATCAGCCAGCAGAACGAAGACGATGCCGTTATCCTTGTATACAGTGGTCCAGTTTTACCCTCCTCTCCTGACTTTGTTGCAATAGTAACCATGACTCTTGCGGACAACCCGGTTGGTTTGGTACAAGGTATAAAATATGAAATTGTGGCTGATAGAGTACAACTGGTACTGAAGAGCGTTGGCACCTCGACGTCAAATGGTCCTGAGAGTACTTCGGGCTCTGCTCAAGGAACGAACAGTGGATTCGGTTTCTTTGAGTGGCCACGAAGCTTCACAATCACTGATGCAGACGCAACGAAACCCCTTCCGAATTCCACTCTGACTGCCCTGGACGTGATTGGAATGGATATGTTTAAGGGAGCCGGAGGCAGTAACGGATTGTCATTTGCTAACCCATCTGCCATCGCGACTGTTGCCCACCATCCCTCGGGAAACATCTATCTAGGTGGTAATTTCACACTATCTTCAGGTCCCGCGTCAGGTTCAGCCAATCTCGTCGCGTTCAAAGGTGGTGCGCTGTCGTCCCTTTCCAATGATGGCCTCAACGGCCCGGTAACATGTTTGCTGCTCAACGGCGATCAGCTCTTTGTCGGCGGCGGTTTTAGTGATACATTGTCCGGATCTATGGGTGGAAAGCTCAAAGGTATTGCACTGTACAACGTCGAAAGTGGCTCATGGAGCTCTCTTGGCGCTGGACTCAATGGTCCAGTCAATAGTCTCAGCTTGGCAAACGGTCGAGTCCTAGCAGCAGGCAATTTCACCCAGGTGTTGGCTATGTCTACAGGCAGCGGAGATGTTCCTACAGCAGGTCTGGCTACATGGGATATAAAAAAAGGTACCTGGGTCAACAGCGGAGGCTTTGTGGTGGGGAGTTTGACTCATGTCGGAAACGAGACTTCCTCCACCCAACTTTTAGCCGGTCATGTCGTGGCTGCACGTAAATTTGGCGCTAATGGCATGGTTATGCTGAAGAACGGTGACAGAAAAACTGGTCCTGTCGTTACACCCCTTGGAGCACAACTCGACGCCCTTCCAGAAAGTTCCCTGCCCATTGTAGTGCGTCGTCGCTCTCTGATCAATTCTTCTGCCTGGATGTCGCATTTGCTACGGTCGAAGTTGTTTTTTAGGCAGTCTACGATTTCCCAATTGTCGCCGCTCCCAGCGTCAGTACCCGTACCAGCACCAGCTGTCTTGGCGGGCGCTTTTTGGACCAATTCATCCTCATCGGTTGAAGTTGCCATCATCGGCGGAAACTTCTCCTTCTTGGTTTCTGGGACGTCCATTGCATCAGAGGCCATAGCTCTTTATAATCCCATAACTGCCACAATTCAGAGTCTACAAGGATCTCGAATTAATGGAACTGTGCGCTCTCTCCTCATCGATGGAAACTTGCTCTACGTCGGAGGTGAATTCACAATACCTGGTACAGATACAAACGGTCTCGCCATTTTTGATCTATCAAAAGAGACATGGGACACTTCTGTGCCGGCTCTTCGGGGACCTTCAAACTTACCTGTGATTGTCCGCTCTGTTTCCAAATCGTCCTCCCATGAAAACACCATCATCGTGGCAGGAACTTTTTCTCACGCAGGCGCCCTTCGTTGTCAATCGATCTGTGCGTACGATACCTCTAGTAGACAATGGAATATTCTTGGAAGTGGTATCCAAGGAGAAGTAGCTTCCCTTGCGTACGGAGGAGTGAGAGGAAATTGTTCATTTTCGTACTTCCTATATTCACCTTTCCCACAGGAGAATCAAGATATTCTTGTTGCATCCGGCTCTATTGCATTGTCCGACAATACTATCTCGAATGTTGTTCAGTTTAGTTTTTCCAACAATACCTGGGTCGCTCTTGGCAGTGTTGGAGAACTGCCTGGACCAGTGTCTGCGATTGAGGTCAACAATGGCAACATCAGCAGTGTCTTTGCTGCTGGACGGTGGGCAGTCTTCCTTCAGCTGTCCTTTTCATTGATTAAGTTATCATAATCAGATCAACAGACGGTTCTTCATTCTTTTTATCGTTTTGGAACGGTGTCAAGTGGACCACTTTGGGTTTGCTCATATTTTTTTTCTCCTTTGAACTAGTTATGACTAGTTCGCAGGGTCATCACTTCGGGGAGGCACGATTGTGTCGCAGCTCACCATGGTGCCCTTACAAGACACACATTCTGCCAATGGGGTAATTGAATCTGATCGGTTGCTCATGCTTTCAGGCTTGCTGTTTGATTCAAAGTTTGGCAACGCCTCATCAGCCCTGTTTGACGGGCAGAATTTCATTCCTTTTGTTCAAGCAAGTTCGGCAAACGGCTCTGCGGGTGCTGTGGCTTCTCTTTTCCGCTCGTTATCCTCCTTTAGCTTTAGCCAACGCCGTGAGTGCTTTTGTCAGGCCGATACTCCTGCCGCTGAGATTTCGATAGATTTCTTAGCTGTCGGAGTCGTTATTCTAATTTCAATTGCTATCGGTGCTGGTGTGGTTTTCCTTCTCGCATTGACTGGAATTTTGTGGACTCTTTTGTCACGACATGACGACAAATTAGCGAAACTTGATAGCGCCGAAGAAGATGATGACTCGACCCATTATCGACCTTCATCGCTACTTGAGCACATTAATGCTGCTACTCGAACCACGATTCTGGGTACTGGGCCTTACACCACCGAGAAAGAAGAGAAGATCAATCACGATAATCATGATCCATTCGGGCCTGACGCCAGCAACTACATACGTGCTGAGACACCGTCGGACGCTGTTGGTGGTATGCTGGCAGAAGAGACTAGTCGGCCGGCACATGCTCGATATTCCTTCGACGGCGCTGGCGAGGGTGAGTTGTCAATATCAGCAGGCGCGGAACTTGAAGTGTTAGACGATCGAGATCTTGCGTATGTTGTTTTCTTTTGGTCTAGATTCAAACATGTTGATTTGCATCACTCAGCTGGTGGTATGCTCGAGATGTGCGTACAGGCAAAGAAGGTGTAGTCCCAGCCGCGTATTTGTATTAGAATATGTTTCCCCCGTCTATAACACTATGATACCCCTAGCTTTTGTCATCCTTTAAGTGCATATATTGTTATACACCATTTCAATACTGGAAGTGATTACTGCATGTATAAATTGGGTTGGCATTCTGAAGATGACTGTAGAAAAGAAATTCACTGACCTGTAATACTAAGGCCGAGCCAATAGAGGTGAGAATCTTATTGACGCAAAAGGAAAGAGATTACACTCACAAGCATCCCTAAAATGTTTTTGTGAGTTATGTATGAAAGCAACTTTAGTCTTGAAGTCCTCGCGCCGTTTCTGGTCTCTAAACTCTTTGACATGTCGGCCCGCTTCACGAGCTTCGCCACGATTCTTAGCTTTAACGACCTCCAGGCCAGATCCGAACGCGCCGAACCCTCCTTTGCGCGGCACAAGAGCCGAATTCTTGTCTGCAAGAAGACGACGAACAAGTGCTGCCCCGGAAGTAGGATCCACAGGCTTGCTAGGACCTGAAGGAAAGGCTTGTGCATAATAACGCCGCATTGAGCGATGGCCTATCCTCGCTCCTGATGGTAACACAAGCTCAAACTGAGAATCACCATACGTAATCTGGTTATCTGGAATGCTATCATCAGAGTCAGAGTCGGATCCTGGTCCGTCAGAAGCCGTTGCATCAATAACTTCATCTGCATCGCTTTCATCACCGCTCTCAGCATCTTCCCAGTCCTGGTCGTGTTCCATGACACTTTCCCTTTTTTTCCTTGACTCAGCATCTGGATAGGAACTTGTGAAGTCATAGAAACTGGATATCTCGAGGCGGTCATCGGCGGTGTCGTAAGCAATTTTACAATGGCTTTTGTCGATCATGTGTTTCCTGACAGCTTCAAGGGATCGAAACTCGCGTCCTTTGTCATTACAAAAGATACAAACGTTTCCAATAGCAATTTTTTCGCCGAGATATGTGATTAAACCAGAGATGTCGACCAAGTAATTTGCATCGGGAATGAAGAACGAGTGAACTTGGGACATGTGGATGAGATTGTCATCAAGAGCTTCAGCCTCAAAGGGGCAAAAAAGACAATGAGACGATGAGAGGTGTGCGGGTGCAGCGGCTATCTTCTGGTCTATGATCCGTTCAACTTCTGTGAGACGCTTGAGAGATGGGGCATTGGTCTCTTTTTCCTTGTGCTTCTTGGAATTTACATGCGAATGGTATGCACCTTCAGAAACATATACTTTGCTACAATGAGTTTAGGACTGAGTGACTCCACGAAGGAGGTATTCTTACTTGCATGTGCTGCAAACGAAACCTGTCGTTGGCGCCACAATTGCAGTTTCCGTCCTGCGTTCCAAGACCTTATTGTCGAAAACAACAGCGCTCACTGGGGGGAGAGAGGCTACTCGACGCTTCATGTTGTATCTATGAAAATCGGAACGATAGTGATCCCCTATCGGTAAAAGACGTTAGTAGATCACCGAGAAACCAAAACAAGTCATACGTTGTTCTTCGGCTGAAACGAAGGCGATAGAACATGAGAGGCAGGTGAATAAGACTTGAGGAGGATCCATTGCCAGTGAAGATTCAGGGAATCAAGCTGGTACCTGACCTTCACTGAGTAATGTTTATCGTCATTGCTCCCGCCAAACACTCATTTTCGTGTACACACTTTTTTTTTGGTTACTTCCAGTCCTCACCTAGAACTGGGAGCTTGCTTGATTCCACAATGTTTAATCATTATAGCTTAATCATTGAGAAATATATTCACGGGTCCATGTCCGGTGTTAACCCACCCTCGACCTGAACCCCATGGATGCTGGTCATGTCCAATGAGAAAACCCCCTGGCACTGACACCAGTGATGTGTATGGCTCCAGAATAACAACAGCAGGAAGAACAACAGGCCACTTTTGCCATCCTGTGCACCCTCAACCTGATGGGAAGGTTGTTTGATCAATCTGCTGTGTGCATGGTAGGCTTATCAGCCTACTGCAGAGCTAACTCCATTTCTAGTTTGTTTGAAACTTAAGGACAACTTACAGCTCTGCCAAAGTTTCTCAGCATGGGCAACAATGCCCCACTACCACTGCTACCACTTCTACTCCCACCTGCAGGACTCCAAGCCAGCAGCATGGACTCTGATGTTATATTAACAGGATTGCTTGAAACACCTCCAATCTTCAGGGATAACTGCTTCAGGGTGCTTCACCCCAAATCAACTCCCATCCTCTGGTTGAATATCTGAACTACTCTCCATAGGATAAGGGCCACTATGGGACAGTAGGCCATCTGATTTCAGACTACTCAGCAGATCTCCAAGTGGAGGACTTCCAGGAGGATGGGGCCTTATACTCAGGGCATTTTCTTCACAAAGAGGACTACTACTATTAGGCAGGACCTCCTCCTCATAATACAGCAACACAAGATAGTATTCAAGATGCTATGGCATGGAAAGGTCAACTAGACATTCAAAAACTAGAACCATTCATGGGCCAAAACTCACAGAAGTGGTGCACCTTCCTCATGCAGTATCTCAATATGTTTTAGGCAAAGTTGCTTACTTTTCAGGTCAAAAGCTCCTGAGTTGCCTTTGCTGCTTCCTACCTGCAAGGAATTGCATTTGATTACTATACAGCCCTCCTTTGGTTTGACCCCAACAACCTGGTACTCTCCAACTGGCAAACCTTCATCAATAAATTCTCTGGCAAGTTTGGTGTTTTTAACACCATGGTCAAGGCCAAAGATAACTTGTTTAATCTCTGGATGCAGATCAAGGAATACTTTACCATGTTTTGAAAAAGAAGCTTACAAAACAGGTTGGAACTTCAATGTCCTTCAGTATGCCCTTTGCCATGCACTCCCACATTGCATCAAGGATGTCCTCTGACTTGCCCTAAAACAACTCTTGTATGAGGAATACAAGACTCTGGTTATTCAGATCAACCAACAATACTGGAAGGATTGCAGCAAATATGCAAACTCCTAGACCACATGGAACTTCCAGGGCAGCATGTCCTGGCAATCAGGCCAATGGAACTAGACTTCCAGGGGCCCTCCTCCTTCTCTAAACTCTGGAACCCACCTCTGGTAGGTAAGAGACTCCCCAATGCTTACTGTAACAGCACCCCTCACTCTCTTGCTCATCTCAATGTGGTAGCACCCCCTGACATTTCCAATAACCCCCTGAAGGCAAGCCCTCTAAAGACTACAACAAAAAGGTCCTCTAAGCCAACTAACTCTGGAAACAGGGCTGGTGATACCTAAAATTTAGCTAAATGTTGTCTTAGTAGGCTGCACTTGACCTCATTTCATGTTGGGCTCATAAAGTGCTGAGGGAGTTCCAAGCAGATTCCAGTTACTCATTCCTAAGATAAAAAGTTGGTAGTTGGGTGTTGGCGAGACATTGCTACTAATGGCAGCAGGCAGTAAGGAGTTAAGGGGGACAGTGGATAGAAAGTGGTAAGCTGATAAAGCTTCTAGATCTTAGCCACTATTGCTAAGTATGCAAGTTGAGAGCACAAGGTGGCAAACATTGGCACCAGTAATAAGAGTGTACTTGTATGGTACCATTAAGATAAGAGTCAACAAGGGTACTAAGAACTTTAGTGCTGAGAAAAAGAAGTGAGACAGCTAATTGCTTAGCACCTCAAGTGAACTTAGAGATTTGTGCTATGGGGCAAAAGGGGCTTGGTGCAATTGAATGATCTGCTACTGACAAAAGGTAAAGGATTTATATAAGCGAAGGCAGCAACTTAGTGAAGGGTTGGCAATGACTTTAATAGTTGCTGCTAATGAAAATTGTAAGTAAAGGTCTGTTAATGATACTATAATCAAGATAAATGCTACTCAGAAGTGGTCATGCAGGCAGCTAGCTAAAGCATGCTGCCAAATAATGTGCAAAACATCAGTCTCATGACAGGGTTGGGGCAAAGGTAGGTGCTAAATTGTAATATAGCACATTAAGGGCAGCAATGGAAAGTGCTAGTTGTTGATTAGTTGTTGTCATTAAATCAGAACAGGATATAGTTGGAATTAGACTGGAAAAGGAAAGTATTGCTGGTGGTGATCTATTAATTGCAGTGGCAGCTACTGGTGGAATATGGAGGCAAGATGCAGAGATGGTGGCATGACAGCTACTGGGAAGGGCTAAAGTGTCTATCAAACAACAAAGTTTAAATAAGGCAGCACATGCAGATAGAGCATAATGTGTCATGTCCTTGGGATGTGTTGAGTTTGGGCACAGTAGAAGCACACCTCATGGAGAAGAGGGCCAGGCCAGTGAGCTAATGGTGCTCATGACTTACCATGGAGTGGGCTGGCATATAGAAATTGTTTTGTAGTCTTGAGGTGTCATGCTGGGCAGCAAAGAGATGATGGTAATGTATGGGGGATGGTCAGTAGGGGAATGCTGAAGTCTTGCCACGCTAGTCTAATGCTAAATAGTGCATAAATGGCTTAAATTATTGTTTAGTACTGAATATACTTTGAATCTCCCTCTGCCAGTTGTATGACTTAGCCACAGCCTCTAAAGGTTGCTGATGAGACTCTATTCTGGCTCAAAGCAGAACACAGAATTTTTATAACTTTCTGATGCTTGCACTCTTACCAATTTACCAACTTTCTTGCCAAGTTAGAGTCTAACTTGCCAACTCTCTTATTGACTTACTGATTTTCTTGCCAACTTACTGCACATCTTGCTGACTTATATATTAAACATGCATGGAAATATGTAAAGTAGCAGAAGGTCAAGTGACAGACATCTTTAATCTATCATTTTACTTTGTTGATTACTGATGTGCTTAGCACAACCCTGCCACTAGCATTTATACTTTTTTGGACTTTGATTACATATTAGCTATCAAACTGTTTTGACAACATTTTATTACTTTTGGAATGGCCTTCTACCATCCCTCTATAAAACCTGTACATAGCTATTACTTACAGAGGCAATTACCAGAGATTACTCTCTCTTAGCTTTCTCAGTACACTTTTTCACAAGTGCTCTTAGCAACAGAGTAGCTTACTTTATCTCTTTTTCTCTTTTACAACATTATCAGCACCAACTACAGGTGCACTCTAGCCAAGTCCAACTGCAGGACTTGTTATGTAACTAAGCAAACTTATACTGTGCACCTATAGCCTAGTACTTAGCCATGCTAAGCACCTTTTCTTATATTTTCACCACTTACATTGCACTTATGTGCTTCTGAAATCCTGCCAGGACTATCTCCTTACTAGTGTGCTCAATACAAAAGCGCTAAGTTCTTTCACTGCTGACTGCACTTAGCTAACTTTTAGGCATTATCATCACCTTTACAGGCTCTCACCATGAAGTGCTCCTTGTTCAAACTCTTTACCAAGATAGTCAATGCAATTTTTAAAGACATTGACAAGTTGGATGCCAAAAAATCCTACAAGACTGCTGCAGAAGCATCCATGCCAGAGGCTTCTTCTTTCAAAACTATTGCAAGAATGATTAAGGAACAGGTTGTGGCAGCCCTTGTCGGTGTTGCTGGTCAATACAAATCAGTAAGTCTGCTCAAATTTTCTGATGGATCTATCAATTCTGATGAAATCCTGTTCTCAGAAGAAAGGCAAGGCTGCTGTCAGGTTCCACTGACGACAGGGGCTTTCAACTGTAAGCGGGTCCTTACTAGGCGGACTCAACGTCTGAAGGAGTAGTCCCGGATGGAGAGCAGGAGTTCCGGAGGAAGTCCAGATGGTTGGGAGGTGCTCCAGGGTTGCGTGGAGTACTGGGGATTTGAGTGGGAGGGTGGTCGAGGTTCCGGGCGAAGTCTGGGACCGAGGGAGGTGGTGTGGGAGGTGTGCAGAGGCGAGAGAAGAAAAACCGGAAGACTGAGACAAAGTCCAGGAGACTGAGGCGAGGAAAGAGAAAGAGACTTAGAGAAAACCAGGAGACTTGGAGAGAAAAGAGATATAGATTGGCAGACAAGTTAGACAGACAAGCTCGTACAAAACGGAGGTATGACAAAGTAACGGCAAAGGTCATATCAAGACTACTCTAACAGAGTGCTACTTACAGATTTAAATAGGGAGGTCCGGGACCAGGTCGGGAAGGTTTTGGCCTGGGGGTGGTGATTGGGGTCGGTGCGCGGAGCTGGGTATCCAAGGTATTGAATGGCGTCGGAGCCCGTCGTGCAGGGCGTCCGGGGGTAGTTGCATGGGAAGCCCGGTGATTGGTGGGTGGGAGGGTTGATCAGGGGTTTTCGGGACGAAGGTGGGCGCCGGACATGATGGGGGGTTGATGGGGGTGATGCCGGGGTGCCGGGGCTGATGGGAGGTGTGCCGGGGTGCCGGGTGGGGTGGAGGTGAGTTCTTTGGGCAGAAAGCAAGGGTTCTGTTGTCCCGGGGCGGTTGGGGTGATCTGGTGGGCATCTGGGGTTTGGAACTTATAGTGCGGGTCATGACAGCTGCGAAACAATTTGCATGTCCATACATGCCTCTGCCTGCAAAGGCAGCATGTGCCAAAGCCTGAAGAGCAGGCAAGGCAGTTGCAGGAAGAAAGAAAAAAACCAAGTCTTCTACTTCAAAGGCATTGAAAGGGAAGGGCAAGGCTTAATTGGAGCACCAACTAAGTTGCATGTAAGGTATGCAGACCACTGTTCTTACTCTGACTGGATACTAACCATATTCTACTCAGAAGCAATCAGATATATACTCAGCCTAGTTCCAGTAGATATCCTAGCTGCAGCAAAGTTTAAATCACTAATTCACACTTCACCAGGAGTTGATTTGCCTGAGGAATTCCACAATCAGTTAAGTGTTGGCATGAACTTCATGTTTCGAACCAGGTGCAATAAGGACTTGATAGAATCCGCCTGGAAAGACTTCTGTAAAAGACTTTGATGGAAGATCATCTTCACTTTTACTCACACTGAAAAGTCCAACTATGATCCAGATTTTGAAGTCCCACATGAGCAAAGTCGGTCTTCAAATCACCAGATTATCTTGAGTTCAGATTGAAACTAGGAGAGCAACATCTTACTTGCCATCTGTTACAGATACCCAGCATTTTATCCTGGGACAGACTTAGCTCACTATCTCTCCAGGTGTATTGACTCAAAAAGTTCATGTTAGATAATGACTATATAGTCACTAATACAGACAAAAACTTAGGTACTTGCATATCATCATGAGCCTGGATTATAGCACAATTAAAATCAGTATTGCTCAATTAAGAGGATTACACACCTCTACATCTACTGAAAGCTATTGAGATTTTAAGAATAACAATCAAAATCAGTATTGCTCAATCGAGAAGATTACACACCTCTACATTCACTGAAAGCTATTGAGATTTTAAGAATCATGGCAGCTCACATAGTCAAGCTAAGTCAAGAAGTATACATTAATGATCCACAACTCAGAATGTTTCTGCAACACTTGGTACCAACTAAACCGAAAGGAAAGGAAATACCTTTTGAAGCGTTTGAGATCCTGAAATTTTATGGTATTCCAAAGATCCACAAGGAACTAGTCAAGTTTAGACTAATAATTCCTTGTCATTCAGCATTGCAGAACCCCTGTGCAAAATATGTGAGCAAAAAACTCAAATCAATCATTAAGATAGCACAGAAATTATTCACAGAATGAAAGATCTGACATTAAAATTGAGTAAATTACAGTTAAAACCTGGTCACAAGTTCTTCATCTGTACAGGAGATGTTGTAGCATTTTATTCCAATGTCCACTTACAGGCATGTTACATGGTAGTTAAGCAAATGTATTTCACGTACCTTTACAATATGGTGAGACCAGAGAGAATGGATGAGAAGGCGTTTGTAGACTGGAGATAACGTGAAATCTCTATCTTCTGCCAATGCCTAAAACTAGGAAACAGTAATTTAATCTTATGTTTTGAGAATCAACTATACCAACAAGCCCATGGACTGGCAATGGGAGTCGCTGACAGTCCAAACTTGGCTAACTTGTATGGCTTATATTTTGAAAGAAAATATCAAATACTCAAAACCAGTCAGATTCTGTTCTATGGCCAATACATCAATGACTGCCTAGCAATAGTGTACACTTCTAGTGAGGCAGAAGCACTGGCAGTAGTAAATAAAATTTGCTTTGATGGATGTAAGATTGAGTGGTCTGCCTCGGCTCTATTTCAGCCATTTTTAGATATGGTCATCTACAAAGATGAGGCTGGTAAGCTTGCTCATGCTCTATATAAAAAAGCAAAGAACTATCAAGAAAGAATTCCTTGGCATAGTGCCCATCCTCTTGATATAAAAAGAGAGACTTTTGTGGGAGAAATGTCATGGATGGCTACTCTGTCATCGAAAAGGTTGACATACGTAAAAGTAGTTAATGTCCAAACTGGACTTTACTGTAAGCATGGCTATCTGGAAAGCCTGGTTAGATCATGGGCTCATTTAGAGCTCAACAAGAGATGGACTAAACGGTTCAACGTCAGAGAACTGGCGCTGGACGGTGTCCTTATGATAAAGTCTGAATTTAATCAGGTATGGGAATTCTTTAATGTAAATGAACTAGGAAAAATGGTTTAGAACTTCTGGGCAGCATGGTTAGAGGCTGCTAAAATTATCAATCTCCAACCAGGTAATGACTGGTTGTCCACAAGCACATGCTATGGTGGTGTATTTACTCAACTAAGGGGTCTCAGTGCTATCACTGGAGATGGAGAAGAAGTACTAGCCAAAGCTCACTCCATTGGAAAGCTTCAATGGGTACAAATCCCCCATGTCAAAGGGAGTAGTAAACCTGTTCTCTTGCCTGACATTAGAGAAGTACAAGAAGTCTGGAATGCTAGGTGGCTTGTATCACGTAAACGTACAAGAAACATGTTTGATCTCACCAGGATGTGGAAAAAAGCTGTTTTTAAACATATCAAGCAGTCTCAGCCTACTTTGTCAGATTTTGATAAGGAGCCTGAAATCCCTCAAGTTAATAAGCCATATCACACTCCAGCCCGTCACCACAATTGGCTTAACAGTCTGACTTGGACCGTGAACTCTCTCCAGAAATCACTGACATGTGGACTGCTGGACATCTGGATATTACAGACATATATGACTCATACATGTAGTGTTCTATGTGGGCAGTTATATATTATGGTCATATGGCAAAATACATTTGACCATGGGGCCCCAGGTTCCTGCCTGGCTAGGAAGCAGGATTACAGACCTGCCAACCTCCATACATTATCACAACAAACTCTCCACCACTAACTGGAGGTGCATGGGTGTGTTGACAGAGCCATTGTGCCAAGGACTAAGAGCTTGACACAGCTGGAAAAAGCGTTTAACGTACCAAACCATTATGGGATCATCCTGCAGCAAAGGTTATGGCTAAGTCCTAGCCGCACTCAAGCAACACCCTACTACTGGCCTCTCAACGCAGAAATGCAAGGAAAAGCACAATACACTGGATCTATAAGAGTCATAGGTACTCCCTGTCTGTTCACACTACCCCAATGAAATAACTGTGGGTTCTCAACAGAGATATAATAATGGTTCAATATGGCCTACCTGCCTTTTGAACCAAAAAAGTTCCTGATAGCAGGTTTACTGTGATAATAATCCAAATAATACACTAGTTCATACTGTATCCTATGTAGCAAGTAATTACGTTTAGTGCTAGAATGCAGACATGCTAACCACATATTATATATTTAGATAAATAAATTGAACTAAGTATTCTACATGTAAGTGACTATTGAAAAAACAATGTACAATTTTAAACTTACACACTCTATACAGCCTGATTTCCCTAGCCAGTATATGCGCCTCAGTGCTCATGAATACTAGCCAGCAAACCGGTCTTCAAAAGGAGGCACAATGGTTTTTTATCATTGCCAAGTATAGAATAAGATGCGCTGTTACTATTGTTTCATGAACAGCCTTGTTCCTCTGCCTTGTATGGCAACAAGACAATGGTATAAGTGAGAACAAGTAAGTAATTGTGTAGGCAGAACAATAAGTTATTGTTCTGCACTATAAGAAAATACAATAACATTATAGTCATGCGCCACACTAAAAAAACTAGAAACTGCATGGGCTATTGTTTATTGAATACAACAAAAAAACAATAGAAGCAGAAAAACCAAGGAAATTCAAAGGATCTGATAAGCCTATAAAGGCAAAACTTGGATTGGCTTGAATGCCAAGTTATCCAAATCTCCAACCTTGCTTATTATGAACATACCGTCAAGCTTCGCTCCTCCCCCCTGCCACTTTGAAAAAAAAAGGATAATAGCAAGATTATGGTCACAGACATGTTTATACCAAACTTCCTAAGTATAACTATTGTATTTTTGGAAAGCAATTCAAAATGCTGGTACCAAAAGAGAAGGAAGAAGAAATGGGGCATAAAGTGATGAGAAAATAAGAAAAAGTATAGGTAGACTTGTTAAGGCTGATAGCAATTACTTCCAAAACTGATAACAACTATATCATGAATATTGTTGATAACTATCACTTCAGAAAATATAGTGTGTTTCTTGAGAAAAAGGTGTCAGAAATTGAAAAACATATTTCTGACACCTTTTTCTCAAGAAACATGCTAAATATTGTGTCAGAAAATTTCAAAAAATATGTCAAATATTCTTTTGATGTTTCTTTCAAAGAATAATAAATTTTTCCCTGTTTTATCCAGAGAAAAAATAATCAAAATAATTGAAATATTCTCAATGATTTTCTTAATAAACATGTGATATGTTTCAGCATATGTTTCTTAAAAAACTTTTGTTGTGTTCATGTGCTGTATCTTGAGAACCACTCTTTGTTCTTCTCAAGAAACATGTGTCAAGATAACTTACTAGACTCTAAACTATTGGGTGGTGACTCTTAAGTGGGGCTGCTTTATCTCGCCAGTGAAGCCTGACCCGCCTAACTGGGAGGTGTTACAATTGCAGAGTCTGCAGTTACTTAGTTACACTTACTATACCTCACCTTCCTGCTGCAC
>JAGGAT010000726.1:0-19078 GCA_017657195.1 Termitomyces sp. T70a | reverse complement strand
TAATAGTTGATGAATAAAAGTAGCAAGTTGATAAGTAAAATAAATACATGTAAATCAAAATATTAAAGAATAAAGAATAAAAATCAAGAGTAAACAATATAGCATCTGTAAACCAAGAATGCTAAGCAAAGTTAATGTTTCCAACATGAATATACTATAGCAATAGTTGAGTTTATACAAGTATATATAATTTGATAAATAGTATACATAAAAGTCTAACTCAATGAATGATGTATGTGAAAGGTTAATACATATGAGTAGCAGAATACCAAATTAAACAATGAATAGAAGATAATTAACAAAATCAAGTATGAAGAAGCTCATGTAAATATATAATCAACTTATGTATATAAAGGAATAACTCATTAGATTATGGCAAAAGATACAAAAAAAAATGGTGTCAAAAGAGTTGTAAGGTGTCAACAGTAAATATGATTTGACTAATGGATATCATGTAAAAATAATAAAGCCTACAATCAGATGCAAAATTATTTAAGCACACCAAATAATGCAACTGCTCAACGCCGTCACTATATTTGACTTAGCTTTTGCATTTATTATGTTCTGCGTGTTTTCCATGAGAAGACGGATGGTGGTGGGACCACAAGGAGAGCTCTGATTGCTATTACTGATGAGGGTGGAGACAGAATTCTGGAGTGCCTCAAAAGAGGAGTCATTCAGACTATTGAGGAGGGCAATGCATATGAATAGGTTCCTGTCTACCTGTCCTATGTTGAATGCTCTCTTTACTATGTCCGCAATACGTCCAGCCATGGTGGGGAGTGGTTCAGAAAGTGAATAATAGGTGGACAATGCCTCCTGCAGAAGAGCAATCTGCTTGATCGGTCCTTTGTGCTGAGCATGTGTCCTGAGGTCGGTAAAACAGTAGGCAGCCCCCTGATCTGTTATAAGGTCACAATGCTCTGTTTCGTCCAAGGCAGACTTAATGAAGGTGATGGCAAGACAATCATTCAATCCCCAGTTGGAGTGGGCATGGGGTTCAGCCTCACCATCAGGGTGGGGTATGAGAGCATCAAATACATATGCGTACAGACCATTCAGGATTAGTGCGTCCTTCAAATTGTCAGTCCACTGAGTGAAATTTCCATCAGTGCGCTTATACTTTGCACTCTCCCATCTGTGTCGAATAACATGCTCAGGAATGGAGGGACTCATGGCATTGGTAGACAGGATGGGAGATGAGGAGGATACAGGGGCCATACTGCAGCAAGAGCATGTAGAGCCGGGACAAAGAGAACAAGAAATAAAAGGATGAAGTACGTGATGTGGCACGTGATGAGATTAGATCAAAATTGGTGGGTACAAAAGTAGCCGAGGAGAGGTCTGGTTTCAGAAGGTTTGATTACTCAGAGAGGTAGTTGAACAATGCCCATAACCTGTTAGAAAACAAACCAAGTGTATTCAGATCTAAGTAGATCAAATATTAGTTTAATCCTTAGTCTCGTATAATCAACTGTTATTGCACTGTACCTAAGTAGATCAAATATTAGTTTAATCTACATGGACAGTGAGTATACGTTTTGTGATATAAGTAATTATAAATACTCACCCTCAGTCTCGTATAATCAACTGAGGGTGCTCATCATACATCGCAGGTTTATATACATATTGTGGAACAATGGGGAAAGTATCACCTTTATGTTGGACAAAGCAAGAGGTGGCCAGTCAATATATGTCACTGATTGAGTGGCCGTCTAATGAGTGTTTGTGGTGGCCCTGACAAAAGTCCAACACGCACATACTCAATGGTTTTGAATTAAGTGTAAGCCCAAGCTGAAGGGTCCACTAGCATCAATTGCCGCAGCTTACATCTCTCTCATCTGAGCACTGGACGACGGATTCCAATTTGAGAGCGCATATCTTCATGTATATTAGGTAATGTCATATAGATCAGCCAAACAACTAAACAAGGGAAAGTCGAAGGGGTCTATCGTTATGAAAATTGCTGTAATGTGGGAAGAGTGAAACGGGATTGGCCTATCTGGCTATATATACGTGGCCTCCATGGTAAGGGTCGATCGATTACCGCCATGGCTAACATGATTCGAAGTGCCAGATCCGGTTACGATTGGTCGTTTGCCGAGTTATGCGCGTACAATATTCGCGTTGAGACAGAGTCAGCCGAGGAGTTCTTTGGCCAACTTCCCAACAATGACGACTTGGACGTTGACCCGGATTTATTGATGCCGTTCAACGAGTATGGCTATCCCATCAAGCTCCCAAAAGATCCTAGAATACGTTCCTTTTTCTATTATTTAAGGTTTGTCGAAGATGTCACGCGTATGTTCCCTTCTCTTCTCAGGCATTATCTGATGCTTATTTATCTTGATTCTAACAGGCGAATCTTACGTTGACCTCTATTCCACTACTCTTCTACAAATTCTCGACTTCGAGTCAGACGATGCTGTTGTGACGATGCGTGTGGCGATTCCGTTTGTCAATTGTGGCCTCCGCAGTCAGGCGCAGGTCGATGTGTGCCTTCAATCTCCTCGCGGCCCGATATTTTTCCTCATTCAGGAGAACAAATCCGGCGCCTCAGAATATCTCCCCGAAGGTCAGCTTATCGCTGAGGCAATCGCCGTCGCTGTAAGGAACAATATGTATCGAAACGAGCAACTGGCCTTGCCCAGCAAGGATTTGATTATCCCCGCGATCACAATGGTTGGAACGAAAATGGTTTTCTACAAGATCCCTGTGACGCTGGATCTTGGTCTATCGGTGGCGATGGGAATGTATCCAGAGCAGGAGACTGTCGTGAAGAGGTGTATGCCTTCAATTCGTTCATCGATGAAAGATGTCACGACGAGGAGGATTGTTCTTCAGTATTGCCTACTTTTTCGCGATATTGTGAAGGAATTCAAGGATAATGTTTGTAGTTAATTCTTATGTACTTCCGAGGACCTTGTAATAATCCTTCTGTTTGCTCTGCTCAATCAGCTTCTGCGCGCGCTGCAACTACGAGTGGATCTCGAAAAAGCAATTGATGAGCTTGTAAGCGCATGCCAGCATAAAGGCGACATACATCACGATCACTTTGTCCGCTCTTGTCAAATGCCTTGGACAGCACCTGAACCGCCTCTTCCCACTCCTGTTTACCCAGGAGCACCTCCCCTCTCCCATCCACATCCTCCTGGCACCCATCCATCCCCAAAAGCTCCTCGCACCATTGTCCGATCATCTCCTTCCTGGTACCGACCTGCGTGTGCGCCTTGCATAGCACCTGGACGAGCTCCTGGCGGCGCGATGATGTCTTGAATGCGTTTGGAAGCGGGATCTCAGGCGTATGTTGTCGTGCTGCGAGTTGTGGTGGAAGGATCTGCGCATGGTCGGTGTGCTCCTTGAGTGCCTCGTCGAACTTGTTAAGGAAGTCGCCCTTCTTCCCTTTCGTGGGGCCGGAAAGGAGGGTGATGATGCCGCGGTGGTCCTCCTTTGTTTGAAGGTCCTCGAGCTCGGCGAGATTGCGGTCGAAAGATTTCAGGAGACGGTGGAGCACGAAACAAGGTTTTGATCAACACCGTCCAACACCCCATGGACCATCTCAGCTACATCAGCTCCCAGTGCGCCGCCCCGCAATTTCCACAACAAACAACTGCCCAAGCAGTCCCAGTCCTATCAAACGGCGTACAGCCCGCATACAAATCCGTCCCTGATCCCGTCGCATGTCCTCCATCACAGGGACATGGACACGGTGCGAGCCGTAAGCCCAGCAAACGCGAGGACAAGATAGATGACGAGGACAAGGTCAAGTACCAGCCCCTCCTAAACCGTCTCCCCGCCGTCGTCCCTGTCTCTGTGCCGCATCGTACATGTCCATCACCTGTCTGATCAAACTGATGGCCATCGCGAGAACATACTGTGTGTGTATCTTATCTGCTTTCTATCTTATCACTCTGAAATCGAGTCGTGTATTCGGGTCTAAGATGGGGAATAAGCAAATGATTTGAGGGCGACAAGCAGTCGAACTGACCAGCACTCTCGGAAATTTTTGACCAGAACCGATGGGTGTACTGTACAAGAGGGCGCCATCTGTTCTTTCAGGTGCAGCACCTGCGGCATTAAGTTGCGTTGTTTCCGAGAAGACAGCGATACCTGCGGTATAAACCACAAAAGAGCATTGTGCCGTAAGATCTGACGGCCAAATGAAGGTGATGGTATAATCAATGGATTGGAACGGTCGAAGATACGGTGCAGGTCGGACAGCGTCGTTTGAGTAATGCCACTCAGAGTCTGTGTTTGTCGTAGGGGACGTTTGTCCTTGCGGGAGTATATCAATCGAGATGATTGTCCTGCGCGGTTGTGAGTCTGAGGAGTCGGCGCAACTAAAATTCGTAGAAGAATTGATCGGTGTAGATGGGGTGCTCGAAGTATCGCTGGAAGAGTCGATGTCACTCCAATATCTGTTGTTGTTGTTGTAGCGGGCACGACCAACTGGACGGCAGGAAGATAAAAGTTTCATGACTGTTGGAAGGGGGTCAGCAAGTAATTATCGCACGGAGGGCTTGCTCGTACGCTTTTTTCCACTACAAAGTCGAATAGGTCGAATACGTGTTTCGAGCTGACTCCTTAGACGTCCCACATTAGGCACTCTTAGGTCCTTGTACCCCACACTACCAATAGTATGTCAATCATTCAGATTATGGCTACTTGCCACTGACTCGGAGTTTGAGAGTTATCCCTTGCAAACAGAGGATCTCATCTCAGGCACGAAATCAGCTGTATCAGCGCACATGCTAACGACACATGTGAGGAGTTGCATGGCAGCGGATATAGAGCCACGAGCTCTTACGCAGAATATCTCGACGTCCGAATCGGGGTCTGGGAAGGCGTCCAATTTTCCTTACCTGGTCGGTTGGAAAAAGTCCCTGCCCAACAGTGCCCAACAGCGACATGAAAAGAACGGCATCCGTATCTGTCCAAATAAACAATGATCTAAACGACGGTAGTAGGGTTATTACGTGCTCCTGTGTAGCTCCCATTCCTCAAGTCTAAATTGACTTTTCACAGCACATAGCTGTTTTTAGAACAGTCGATTGGGAAACGAGCGATGGTAGCCATCTCCACGACGTGTGCATAGCGACTAACAAAGTCACTTACATTGTGAAACCAGACATCTCCGCTGCTTCTACTAGTTCCTCATCACTTTGTGATCAGTCATTAGAGGAACGAACAGAGATGATTCGAAATGAAGCCGTGAGACTTGACTCAGTTCAGCTAAGAAGTGTGACCAAACTTCCCGCGAAATGGACAGATCTAGTTACTTGATCTTGATCTCTTAGTTCATGTACTGAGTACTGAAAAGACATTGATAAAAATATCATGGGCTGTCAAGTACTATTGAAAGAAGTGAAATAGATGTCCATGTGAGGTAAAGACTGGCAGGCCTAGGTAGGTAGCAATGTTTCTTGAACACGCAAGAGCTGCACCTGAGTTGTCCGCATCTTTTCTGAGCGGTAAACAGATGGCACTAGATACCCACCGAGGCTGGACACCAGGTTCATCCGTGAACGCTGCTGTTGTTCTTGTTGTCCTACAGGTGTTGTCTGGGCTGAAGGAATGTCTGCGCCAATAACCTGAACGATAGTTTGAGTTTCAATGCTGTGAATCTCAATGGTGTCATTCGGAAGGAGTGTAGTTATATATGGATAATCCAGACCTGGAATTGACAAGACCTGCGAGTCAGACTTGTACAGGACTAGTTATAGATGAGGTTACATACACACAGCTTCCGGATGGCAGGGCCACTCCAATGTGCCTCGCACAGGGTCACCTTCTCCGGTGATGAAGAGCCCAATGGTGGTAGCTCCAGTCCAAGACAGTATGAGGAACTCGTTATCACCGACAGCTGTAATGGAAGGCTTGATGGAGATGTCAGAGTCGAGTGCTTGTGAAATGGGAACGACTGGGAACAATGAAGCGGCCTCGAGGTCTACCATGCTGTAGTACTCTTTGTCAGCGATGCAAAGAATGTGACCTAAGCGGCAAGCGAGGCTGGCGCCTTGTGGTAGAGGAATTTCCTGAGTTGCAGCGTTAGCTTCCCGAGTAGGCAAGCTGAAGGAAGATGCACCTTGAGAAAGTTCAGCCGCTCGCGCATGACATACATTGCTATGCCTGTCCTCTTGATAATGCAAAAATTGACGGACTCGAGCGTTGTCGAGGGGGTATTCGGCAAGATGGAGGGACGCTGGAGGTCGCGATGATCTACTGCGAATGTAACAACGTGCCGAATGGGTTTGACTATGTTGAGAGACACGGGATCTAGAGAAGGGAGGGTGTAGAAATAGAGAATGCGGTCTGGAAGCAGAAACACGATCAATGAATAACTCTGCACGGAAGAGTAGAATATAATGTACTGAGGTACCAGAAAGTACGAACGCCCGTCCGAGGCATGGGACCAAGACCATCTCGTCAACGGATTTTTCACTGGGAACAGTCTGACGCGATAGGATGCTATATGACTCAGGCTACAGCAGATGCATTCATAAAGATTTGTTCGACCAATCGATACGGAAGACTGACTTTGTTAGGATCGTCAGCCTGCAGTGCGAAACGAATAAGTTCTCCATTGGAGCATCCGACGTATATTTCTGAGCCTGTGTTCCTTGAATTAGAAGGGCTTTGAGGATGTAAGAAAGTGTCGAGCATACCGAACGCCTGCACACAACAGATTTGAAGATCTCCTGCGAGACGTGAGAAACGTGAGGAACGAAATACAAACTTTTTATACCGTAAGTATCCCCGGCAGATGAGAAGAGTTGCTGGAGTTGATATGGCGGTACGACGACCGGATTGGTAGGAGCGTAAGTCATTGCTTGCAGCAAGCTCCTAATTGAAGGGAGACGCGCTGATTTGTCAGCCGCAGCCTCGTGAAACGCTGCTCCGAAGCGATTGTTCAATGGTCCATGAACGTTCACTTCCATACACTGGTTTCAGACGACGCGACATCCATTATAACGACTGAGTCCACGTATGACAGCCAGCAGAAGGCAATCCTTGTCACTGAGCAACAGCTGGATTGCTCCTAGCGTTATCAGTCCCTCGGCCGCAGATTCTGAAAGATGGACCGAAAGCTGGAAGACCGTTCTGGCTCGAGGTAGGTAGAACCATCATTTAAGCGAGGAGGGTGAATCAAAAATTGTAAGATATCATCGACCACCGGATTGTTTCTGTTGAAGCGGACACAACAGTCGAAAAGGCGTGTGAAGTGAGTTTGGAGATTGGGAGTGTTTCTGTTTCTGAATCTCTATATTGCTCGCCAGACGCTTCTTTCTGAAGATGCGCACTGTCTTTCCGTAAAAACTCTAGCTGGCAACGGACCTCGCTGCATTGGTCTTTTTGATGTAGGATGAAAGTAAATGACGTCAATGCGGGCGCCTAATCCTTCATTTCACTTCCAGTTTTCCGATGTCAATGCCTTTTTGACACTCGCGGCAACTAGTCACACTTTGCATGTGGAGGATTTGCTCAACAAACCTCGTTCAAATGAAATTGTGGAAGCTGCTAGAGCAGGTCGCGTCCCAGTCCGTTTGGTCAGTAGTAAGTCGATGATCGCGTAGAACAGCAGACCTTTCTTGATACCGTCATCCACAAGATTATTCAGACAAGAATCCACTAGAGATTCTGCCCAACGATGCTACTCTTATGTCTCTGTTGCGGCTATTTTCTCGAGGTGTACATCGGGGTACGTTCTGCCTTCACGAAAGCCCGCAGTAGCTTGATTGCTGTATTTAGCCTTAATCCTTTCTGCTTCCTCCAATGACTTCGATGGCTACGTCTCAGATCGTGGCTTACTTCGGTGGTTTGCCTCTTATGCGGCTAAAACACCGTCACTACAGGACTATCTTTCAAATCCACTCCATTCCCTGTCGCTCCCATCGCTAAATATATATACCGCAGTGATTGGGACAACCTCAAGTTCCACAGTCCTAGATGCGATGAAATTGATGAGTGAAGAGGGCGTCAGTAGTGTGGCGGTCATTGATGATGAAAGTGGCGCTCTCTTAAGCGCTGTCAGCGTCACAGATATTGGCAAGGTGACAAGTACCTTTTGCGATGACCATACACTCATCTTGGCCGCATATAGATTGTTGTTCCTTCTCAAAGCAAACATATTCTATCCACACCATTGCATCAATTTATCTCGCTTATTAAGGTAACAGTCTTTTCATGTTGAATATCGTCTGCCAACAGCGTTTCAGGAAGCTGACGGTTTGACTGATGGCGTTGATAAGTACCCTGGTACGATCCTTTGTGGAGAAACGATTTGACTCCTCAATCTCTATTGCTTCACACGCGCAGTGTACTCCGTCCATGCGTCCAGTCCTCTTACATACACGATAGAAAAGTTGCTTGCCAGTAAGTCGTAACACTATTCCTTATCATCCTAATACTGACACACCCTAGCTAATGCCCATCGCCTGTTTGTAACAGCGGATTCACGGCCCTCATCACCGATTCAAACATCGACGGGGTACGGCAGTCTTTCCGGCGTTGTGTCCACGGTAGACAGTGCGTTATTCAAAATTTTACAAACGCCAAACCACTCAACGCGACTCTGCTTCATCTTTTCAAAGTTCTCTCATTATTCGCGCGATTTGCGAACATTTCTGACGTTGACCCAACGATGATGCAGCGTCATCGACGCGCTTCCTCTGCCTCTTCTCAGTCCTCCTCGTCTGATCGTGACCTCTTCCTGCGGTCACTGTCGAGATCAAACAGTAGGACAAGCATTCAGCGAAACTCAAGCTTCATCATCCCACCAGTGATTAGTGGGAGAAATCATTCGATTAGGAGTTCGATCTCCAGTCTCGAGTCTCTTCAGAAGTCCTGAAAATCTATTCATTGATGGATATGGATACGAGAATGTTTTAATATGAACGATGATTGATGTTATGATTCCTCTTCTTCTTCAGATGACACTTTTCAGCGTTTTTACTGGCTCTTGTATGTAAGAAAAGGACTTATGGTAGCCATGTCTCTGATGTCCCGACAGTACAATTATACAAATATACCTGTTTTTAAGTGAAATTGGGCAAATGGTTATTTGGTGACTGCTTATGACAGTCATGTCAACAAGTGGCATTGGTTGTCCGGTTTTCTGAGTCGGTAACTTGGTTTTTTCGTCAAATACCGCTGGGATGGTGTGACGACTCAAGCTTTGGTACTTCATAGTAGTAGATAAAGCGTTTTTGCCAACGAATGTAGATAGAATGGTATACATAAAGAATTGGAACATATTCTTGGTCACCTAAACGATACAGATTTTGACTCGTAGCATGACAGTACAGACTTTGAATATCTAGAGCATTATACGTTGATGAGCGGTCAAAGTATATTCATTGCATGTGATTCCCCAATCGAAAAGTCTTTTTTATCAATTTTTTGATCGGCCGATAAGGCAAAAAATAGCTTAACCTCCGAATCAAGTAATGGCCAAGTCGGACGGTTCGGAATGACTCCACTTCATCTTTATACCAGTTGAACTGTAGCAACGCATTCCTAGTTGTTGACCTGCAGCATTTTCTCGTTTCTTCTGACCGTGGTATCTTGACAGAATGAGCACGATGAGTACGATCACGACAAATATACCCCTAGGCGCTTCCGTACCTCCTTTCACCCCACACGCGATCTCCGTTTCTCTCCCAACTTGGCGTGATAATGTCGCATATGAAGAAGGACAGAAAAGGGTGGTGGATTCCATGGTCACTGGATACCCCAGATTCTTTATTCATCTAAGCATTCAAAAGGTATGCGACTAGTTTTCGCCCGCCACTGTCAATTTTTCATCTTGGATTAGCTCGCGCGCATATTTGAACACAAGTATGCTCGAAATGGAGAACGATGCATGCTCTTTGCTACGCAGAAAGTTGCAGAACAGTGCCGATTGTTCATAAAGAAATCCAACGTCAATTCTCGGCTCATGAGTCTTCTAATTTGTCCGGAAGACAAGGCTAACGGACGAATAATCGAGCGCGATGTTAGAACTCTTCCCGACTGTTCTTCAGCCGCCTCGGTGAATGTTCATATCGTCTTGTTCCCATCAGACGCCTTCCCTATTGCCAAACAATTTTGGCAGCACACCGGCATGGGCATGTCGAGTCGTCTCGCCGAACACTGTTTAGCCATGCTACCAGATGAGGTGACTCAAGCTAAAACCACATCTTCACCTCCCATGACTCCTCGCTATAATGGGAAAGCTTTCAACAAGCATTACTCCGTCAAGCAACAGAGCAAGCCGACCTCTTCACCTTTATCACAACCGCATACCACAGAAGACACTCTTGAGGCAGATCATCGAATTTATCTTGAGGAGCGCTATGGCCGCAATCTGCCGCTTGCTTTTGCAGCATCAGCAAAGCGTGCGCTTCGGCGAAGAGTCGCTGGTGTATTGATTCACGACACCAATCACGAACATCAGGGGGAGCCTGTCGCGGGGGAACAAAATCTCGTGGTCGGGCCTAGCTCTCGTGGAGTTGCAGACGTGTCGGAACACGACGTGTACCTCTACCCTACTGGTATGGCAGCTATTTGGAATGCTCATCATATCGTGTCCGCCACGCGTCCTGCATCGAAAAGTGTTTGCTTTGGGTACGTCCTCTCTGGCACTCTACTGTGTGAAAATGATCGCTATATCCGATGACTTAGATTCCCATATACCGATACCCTGAAAGTCCTGCAGAAGTGGGGCCCTGGATGCATCTTCTATGGAGGGGGTGTAGATTCGGAAATCGATGAGCTCGAGGCCTTCCTTGAGCACGAGGCTGTTCAGAACCCTGATACACCGCCCATCCTCGCACTCTTTGCAGAGTTTCCCTCAAATCCCCTTCTCCGTTCCGCCAACCTTCCTCGTCTTCGTGCACTTGCCGACAAGTATGACTTCCTCATTGTCATCGATGAAACCATCGGAAATTTTGTGAACGTTGAGGTCTTACCTTACGCTGACATTGTTGTGAGTAGTCTTTCGAAGGTGTTCAGCGGCGTCGCCAATGTGATGGGTGGCAGGTGAATTTCTCTTCCTTGTCAACATTCGTACATTTGCATACTTTTTTCCAGCTTGGTCCTCAATCCACGGTGCAAGCACTACGCGGCTCTTAAGAGATACATGGATGCGAATTTTGAAGACCTCTACTACGATGAAGACGCGATCTACATGGAGCGTAACTCACGCGACTTCCAACGGCGCATAAGAATTATAGACGAGAATACTACTGCTGTCTGTGACTTCTTACGCGCACGCTCCATCGCTGGCGGAGTCCCATCCGCCGTTCTCAAAGAAGTCTTCTATCCGAAATACATCACCCCCGAGAACTACGAAATATGCCGTATCAAGACACCTGGGGCCGAAGGCGGGTATGGTGGGCTCTTCTCCCTCACTTTCACATCGAAAGCTGCATCTGAGGCGTTCTTTGACGCGCTCGAGTGCTACAAGGGCCCCAGTCTTGGCACCAACTTCACATTGGCATGCCCTTTCACCATTCTCGCGCACTTTGCAGAGTTAGATTGGGCGGCCCAGTATGGGGTTGAGGAAGGCTTGGTGAGGACCACTGTGGGCATGGAGGACACCCAGCTGTTGTTGCGCTGGTTTGATGTTGCGCTGAAGGCTGCAGAAGCAGCTGCGAGTTCGGCTACTAACTAGTACCGCTGACGATTCTTTGTTCTTTTTTTTCTCAACAATCCTTCAACAAGGAAGTCTTAGCCTATCATTCATACCACATTGTATCCAACTACAGGTACTGTATCGACAGTGTATTTCATGACCATTAAAATTGTTATCGAGGAAATTCCATTCTGCGGTGTGAATAGGAGATACTGGTCGGTGCTTCTCGCGCGACGCAAAGGCCAGTGAATTCTGACTGACTCCAAGTTTCAAAGATACACTATATTTGTCTATCATAAGACAATCAGATTAGACACAAGTTTCATGTGAGAGGCAAGCATCGAGCTGCCTAGTCGACGTTAATCGTGAACATGGGGATGAACTCTTCCTCGCAGGATTGGGAACGGCTGGTTAACACAAGCATAACGAAAGTGACTGATCAAATGGTCAAGGTAGTCAGGTGGCGCAGGTAAAGCACAATGGAACATTCAAGTTAGTTCGGCAATTACTGTCAGAAACGTTTTATCCATTATAACGCTTTAGATCTAAAACCTGACTTCAACGTGTTCTAAGCATAGTCTAGTCGTACGTACGTAGTACGAGAAAGAGAATCCCCTAATGGAAGCAATTGGCAACATATGGCAGCAAAATAACCTGTTCGCGTCACAACATTGTCAAATGTCTGGCTCGACCCAGCCATTGTAATCGTCCTCATAGATAAATAATAATAATACAATACTGGTACAGAGAACCAAAGCAAAGGATAACGACGGGATAGACTCGTTAAACTTCTTGACCCTTTCCAAGCTTTGTTTTCGAAGGTAGTAGTTCGGGATTGATATGGGGAACTAGTACGCGGAAATCAGAGATTGTCTTTTGGAAGGACAAAGCAACCTACCAACACCGCCCTGCGAAATGACCACATCGCCAAGGAGCTTTCCAAGTTCCTCATCGTTGCGAATGGCGAGTTGGAGATGACGGGGAACGATACGTTGTTTCTTGTTGTCTCGGGCTGCGTTTCCTGCAAGCTCAAGAATCTCAGCAGCGAGATATTCGAGAACGGCAGCAAGATACACTGACACAACCATGAGTAAAGGCGACGTAAAGAAAACCACGTTTGTTGCTTACCAGGTGCACCAGCGCCAACACGCTGAGCATAGTTACCATTCTTCAAATGGCGGTGAACACGACCAACGGGGAATTGGAGGCCAGCTTTTGCAGAGCGAGATTGCGACTTGGCGCCATCAGCACCGGGAGCCTTGCCACCACGAGCTTTTCCGCTGACTTTTCCAGACATGATAGTTTTAAGAAGTAGCGACGAGTATACGCTTTGAAATTTCGGGGAAGTTGAGAGTAGGGAAGAACAATCAATTCCATGTCCTTGATTTTTATACTTCGGCAAACATTTGGCAGTTGATCGCAATCAACAAAGTCGCGTCAAGAACGCGTCGCGACCAAACATATGCAAAGTCACGTGTCGATATATAAGCTCATACTTTGGACAATTTCTTCAACTCTTCTTGCCCATCTTCTATCAGTTACCCGTCGACCTTTACCTATCGCAAATGGCACCCAAACCCGCATCTACTGCTGGCAAAGCCCCTGCTTCCACTGCTTCCAAAGCACCTGCCAAGGCGTCTGAGGGAGCGAAGGCGGCGAAGAAGACATCCAAGGTCGCAGCTCCTGCAGATGGCGAGAAGAAGAAACGCAAGAAGGTTAGAAAGGAAACTTACTCCTCTTACATCTACAAGGGTGAGTTGCAAAGGGTGATCTTGACCTGAACATACTCTGATACAGTATTGTAGTGTTGAAGCAAGTGCACCCTGATACCGGTATCTCCAACAAAGCGATGGCTATCCTAAACAGCTTTGTCAATGACATTTTCGAGCGTATTGCAACTGAGGCTTCTAGTATGTTTGATCCCTCGTTTTTCTCTTGCTCTGCTTATCTATCCGCAATAGAACTCGCTACATATTCTAAGAAGTCGACACTTTCATCACGCGAAATTCAAACATCAGTGCGACTCATCCTTCCTGGTGAACTTGCCAAGCATGCTATATCAGAAGGAACGAAGTCAGTGACCAAATACTCGTCAGCGGGTGCAAAGTAAATCTGGTTGGTGATATTGGTTATCCTGACGAGTGTCTTGATTAATGCTTTGTTCAGTGGCTTGGGGATTTGGGAGCTCTATTCTATTCTTTTTCGATTGTACATCAGTGTATTTTTTAATTTATATGTCTGAGCTACTCATTTTCCGCGATAAGGTCTGCGCCACGATCGGAGACAGTGATACTGTAATGTCAGACAAAACCCTATGATGTCATAAGGATTGGTTTGTTCGACGTCTCAAAATATGATCCAGCTTAGCTTCACTTTCTGCCTTCAGCCATGGCACCTAAAGTTGCGATCATCATATATACTTTGTATGGACACATTGGAAAACGTTTATCAATTTATTGCAATTGCTTTTGGTTTACTTACACATTTATTAAGTTGCTGAAGCCGTGAAATCAGGTTTAGAGGAGGCAGGGGGGCAAGCGACCATCTTCCAGTACGTTCAATCATACAATGGTGAAATGTGATTTAAGGCTTTCTAGGGTACCCGAGACCCTTTCCCCGGATATTCTTGTGAAAATGCGCGCGCCTACCAAGCCAGGCTATCCTATCATTACTCTCGACGAATTCATCAAATACGACGCTTTCCTTTTCGGTATGCCCACTCGTTATGGCATGATGCCTGCCCAATGGAAAGTAGGGAACTCTGATGTTTGATTGGACGAAATCAATGTTAATTTCAATCAGATCTTTTGGGATGCCACTGGCAAATTGTGGCAGGCTGGTGCATTGCATGGTAAATACGCTTCCATTTTTTGCTCCACCGCCGGTCCTGGTGGAGGACAGGAAACCACTGCGCTCAACAGCATGTCCACCCTGGTCCATCATGGCATGATCTACGTGCCTTTGGGATACGCCCACTCGTTCGCGGAGCTTTCGGGCGTCGATGAAGTCCATGGTGGTGCGTGGAATAACAGCATTGCATTTGTTCGGTCTTATTCAATTACTACCATAGGATCACCCTGGGGTGCTGGAACCTTCGCTAAAGGCGATGGTACTCGTCAGCCAAGCGAACTGGAACTCAAGATTGCCAAAATTCATGGCAAGAGCTTCTGGCTTAGCGTTTCTCGTGTTAAGTTCTGAGCTACAGGGAGGTCACAAAGGACTAGATGTATGCTATGCACTCGTAATGGCATTGTACTTTTCATAGTTAGAATAGAATACTACGTCTTTCTAATTCAGAGTGTTCTGTCAGGAGTTTGTGACTTTGCATCTCCACAGGTTGGATTGTTTTCATTATTATTTCATGCCGACATCCTATGCGAGTATGTCATCAGCCTCAGAAAATGCATTTGAACCATACGCTACTGAAAGAAAGCAAGAGTCAGCGGTCTATGGTTGTATAAAGATAGTTTGGGTTGAGACGGTCCTGCCCCCTAAACGCATGAAATAAGACCTTCGCAGATGTCTGACAACGTGATGAGACAACCTACCTGTAATGTGATCTAGCAAGGACGAGTCGACGCGGCCGTAGGAGTAGGCCAAAACAAATGTTAGTCGTACGTTGACCCAAGTTTTCCCGGTTGTAGCTTCCTAGGGGAGAGTGCGCCATATGCCAAGATGGGCTGACGCTGTACAGAGACCAACGACAAGTTGTGACGTATGTACAAGACGTAGTAGCAATGCACGTTAGAAAGGAGCCGTATACTATGCTATGCGAACTGCCTGAGAATAGGGAATATTCATCAGGTCTTACTGATCCGGAGTTACTGACAATTAGGCTCATAGCTTCCTGTTGGTGGGAATGCTTGTGTGGCGCATAGTCGTAGATACACCCGTCTTTTGAGATACTCCCATTTCATGGTGCAAGTGGAATTTTGACTAGAACACAATTGTAGACAGGCGACTGGCATGATGTCGATGTGGCAGTGGGATGGGCTAGTTGATAGAACACGAAGGAGGTCGAAGGCGAAGAGGAAGTGATACGGGAGTAGAAGTCGTAAGAAGAAAAATGGAAGGGTGTCAGAGTAAAGGTAATCGGTGAAGACGAGTACGAGGGGACGAAGATCAATCAAGACTTAGAACTAGACAATTCAGAAACAAGAGAGGCCCGAGCGTCAAACGTGCAGAGACAAAACCGAGAGAAGAAAAAAACGAAAGAAGCTGAGATCTAAACTCGGTCGACCAGCTCACCAGTAAAAGGCGTACTCAAGCAGAGACCGGAGAGGAGACCAAGGACAGGGGATGTCGACTTAGGATAGCCGTCTAGCAGGCCTAGACAGAATAACAAGAACGAGTTCGAGTGCGTATCCTGAACGAGTATTGGAAAATCGTCGAAGCTGAGGAGGACCGCTGTAGACAATGCTGCCTACTATGATCGAGCCTCACAAGGTGCAGTACGGTTGAGAACAACCCAAGACAAACGAAACAGATAGTCGTTGACGACAACGTCGACGACGAGTGAGACTCGAGCGAGTTACCAAGAACACGGAGCAACCAGACTGTGAGAACAAAAGAAGTTGGGTGTAGTAACCTGTCTATTCCTTCGTACTCTCAGTCTTTTTATACAAGTCTCAAAATCGACGATCTACTCCCAAATTGCCCAGCATAGTCGATTCCTTTAACATTTATTTTGACCAGTGGTTGGTCTCGCAACCCTGGAACTCTATTCTCCTTCTCGTCCTATTCGTCAAACCAATTTCCTAATACGGTTACCCCGATCTTTGCAGCAGACTTCGACCACCTTCAACGTCCCCCGTTTACGCGTATTATTCCCTTCCCGAGTCAAATCTGCTTGTACATTAACGGACTTGATACAAGAGCAAGGATATATAATAATTCATCACCTTGTTCAGCCATGGTGTGGGTACAGGCTCCACACGCAACCAGAGTCACCATTCATCTTTAAGCTATCAGCTCAAGCGCGTTTTTCATCACCGGTATCAGCCGCTCAGAAAAGCAATAAAAGCAATAAAACCAAATTGAGTTAACTTTCTGCCCAGATGTGGTATCTCGGTACCCGAAGGTCCTTGGGAGTGAAAAGAAACGTGTGGCGGAACCTCGGCAAGTATTTGTTTATTGTTCTTTTTGTAATACTTGAAATGATGTGGGCTATGGACCCGAATTAAGACTCGGCTTCAGGAGGTGTTCTGACCCACTTCGCAGGGCTAGTCAGCATGGAATGATGACATGGACCTTTCTCCTTGTGGTTATGGTGCTCGCCAGAAGTACAATTTCGGAATAAAGTACATCTCGTAAATATACATATTAAGAAGCTTTTTAAGCTTCTTATGCCACACCATGGCGATGAATGAAAGTACAAGAATGACTCGTCAGTGATACACATAGAATACAACGTTATCATTCCAAATTGGCGAAGGTAGCGTGACCAAATTTTCCCTTCATCTTGGGCGTGTACAGACCCACCGACCAGGGTATGATCGCCGGAAAGCCCTTTCCATCTCCAACTTTGCCATCCAATTGCGGAATGATACGTTCCGCATAGGAATTTCCCTTGAAGGACGGGCTGACAGTCGCCCATTGCGAGTCCTCTGCATTCTCGGCCGTGGGATCCACTGGTAGGGGTGGCTGTGTGACACGGAAAAAGTCGCCCAAAATGGTTGTGTTCATCGGAATGGGTATTTTGGAGAGGAAGCTGACGGGTTTGGTTTTGGCATGGAAGAAGGGCTCTGCCGCTCCGGGGTGGGAAACTTTGATTGTGGTTTCCTCGTTCAACGTGGTGATACTGAAGTCGGCCACGTGTTCTAGAAGTTGAGCTGAGGTTAGACGTGTATTTATTAGTACTTGATGTGGACGAACTGGGTATGTTCCAATTCCTACGGCCTGAAAGATTGTGGGCAAGTGCAAGGACGTAGCATCTTAAAGGATACATACCATTATATGTCGATTCTTGAGAGGAGACATAGATACGAGTGATGCGATAACCAGCCGCGATATTTTTGTATTTCCATCTCCCTGGGATGTATAACAGCTCATCATCTTGGGTATATTGTTTCAGAGATTATGATATCGAGATAGAAAACGATCGCACATGGTCCTATAAAGCACTTTTGATGAGACATTTCAAATTCGCGAGTCATATCAACAGGACGTACCAACTGGAGTGTCTGAGTAGGACACAATCTCAAGAAGCGTTCAGTAGGGGTCGACACCCTGTTTGGAAATGTAACAAGCTCACCATAACTAGTCCCGGAGTGCCTGTGAATTCACCACCGCAAGCCAGAACCTCTGTTTCGTCGGGGTCAGCAAAACCCGCAGGAAAACTTGAAGCCGAGGACAACCCCGAAACCAGGAAAGTCCATGCACGACACGTTAAGTCCCAAGGCCTGCGAGTCAAAAGATTCGTTTGCGGACATTCAGACTGGTAAAAGGACTCCTACGGTGGAACTGCTACGATGCCAGACATGACGTTACAAGGCAAGACCTGTGAAAACTGGGATATAAATATCATGTAAGGTCATCTGACACACGATATTTGTCGATTCTCACAGCTGACCGATTTGCACACGCATCATAGGGAGAAGGCCAAACCGATGTATTAGGCGATCTCTCTGCGGATGAGCTTTTGTTGAGTTCAGCTTCTGATTGAATCCCACTTTGGATTCATTTCATACCCGATCAAATCACAGGGTTGGTCTACCGGT
The DNA here is from genome assembly GCA_017657195.1 of Termitomyces sp. T70a. Lineage (NCBI taxonomy): Eukaryota > Fungi > Basidiomycota > Agaricomycetes > Agaricales > Lyophyllaceae > Termitomyces > Termitomyces sp. T70a. The sequence continues at coordinate 745 of JAGGAT010000726.1, read as the reverse complement.
CCGGAGGCGCGATGATTCGTTTAGGCTTCGACTAAAACAGTGCGCAAATAACAATACGTCCCAGTCTAAGACTAGGAGAATGATAATCCCGAGAATCAGCTGGAAACAGCGAAGGCAGCAAATTTGCCGATAGAAACCTACCGACCAGGGTACAATCGCCGGAATGCCCTTTCCATCTCCAATCTTTCCAAACAGTTGTGGAATGATACGCCCAGCGTAGACAGTTCCCTGGAGGACAGTGGTGACGGCTGTCCACTGCATATTCACATATTCATGACCTCTGCATATGAGCTTGCAGAAAGGTTGTGCAAGGTTGTGCAAGGTTGAGATAGTTGCTGGGGATGTGAGTGTTCTGATAGGGATAGGACTTTTCGAGAGATGACTGACAAGGGCTAAGATTTAGTTATAGCTACGTTCATTAGTTGACTTGTAGGTCTAGATCAACCACCTTTTCATGCACTCAACACGTACTTTACCTATCTGCTCCGTAACGGTCAGTTAATACCATTATTTACGGCTGTACCATCAAACTGTAACGAGCTATGATTTGTGCCTTCGGCACAAATTTCATAGCTCGTTGGGGGCTTCGCCCCCAAACTCCCCCCAACTCAGCCTCCACCCAAACCTCACTTCGTTCGGTTAGGGCTCCAAGTATGTATAGGTAACTCAGTGCTTAATCCCAGCCTCAACCTCACTGCGTTCGGTCAAGGCCTCGGTTTTCACAACCCAAGTGCTTAATCCCAGC